>SJYC01098786.1:0-67425 GCA_006408675.1 Madoqua kirkii | reverse complement strand
GAGTTCACGGTTCACGTATTGCTCAGGCCTGGTTGGAGAATTTTCAGCATTACTTTTACTAGTGTGTGAGATGAGTGCAATTGTGCAATAGTTGGTTAGCTCCGCCCAAACCATTCTCCCCTTTCCTTGCTAGCAGAATCCTGATTGTATTCAGGGCTCCATGCTTCCTCTCCATGACTCAGGGAGGCATAAATATTCATTGTTTCAGGGCAGTCATCCTGGTGATGTCATTCCCTTAGGTTGAGATTGTTTTAAGGGTGGCCATGAGGCTCAGTCCTGGCCAAGGAGACATGCGAGACATCTCTAATGCATACCAGGAAGGTGTCTTTGCTTTAAAAAAAGAGGAAGAAGACACACAGGGGGAAAAATTCCTGTCCCTTTTCTACTGGCTGTTGTTGAGGCTGTCCGTGAGGCCTGTTATCGAGGCAGCCATCTCAGGCCCATATAGAGAAACACTGACCCCTGAGGATGGCAGCACTGAACTCCAGAAAGAACCTGAGTCTTTGATGACATCACCGAGCTGCTGAATTAACTAGATGAGAACTCTTGTTATGTAGATGAAGTTTTTAGGCTGATCAAGTTAGAACTTAAGCACTCTCTAAGTGAAGGTAACCTCAGTGATACAGTCCTTTCTGGGTTTGTTAACGTTGGTTCTCCTTCCTTCCCCTTCCCAGAAACAGGACGTCCATCCGCCAGGAACACTGTGGGAGGGGTTCCTGCCTTGTGTGGGAAACGAGGCAGGTCCTTTCAAACTCCGAATTCTCTGCTCCTGTGCTCTTCAGACAGGAACTCTGAAAAGCTATTGGATAGAGTCCCTTCGGTAAACAAGAGGCAGTGTGGGGCACTGGAAAGAGTGCAGGGCTTGGACGAAGAAATCCTGACCTTGATCATGGCCAGCCCTGCAGTTCTGGATGAATCACATAAGCTTGCTGAAGCTCAGTTTTCTTAGCTGCAAAATGGGGATAAAATGAGCTCCCCCTACCTCACGATAAAGATTAAGTGAGAAAATGTCAACATGTTTTACAATGTGAATGCCTCTTTATAGATGATCTTTAAAAGGCTCAAAGAGCAGAGAAGAAAGGCTTTCATTTTCCTTACTAGAAATATATGGATATTTGTTGGGAAACAAAAAATTGGGGGAAAATGGTGGTCTTCTCTAGGAAGGCTCTCCTGTCCTCTTCCCAACCAGCTTCCCTAAATAATATGATTCTTTCTGAGTGGTTTAAAGAGCAGAGCAGCTGAAAGCATGGGGTAAAAAGAAGTCCCTTGGACAGTGGCCTGCAGCCCTGCTACCATGAACTATTAATAGCCTGTAAACTCTTGGAGCAGAGCCCGAGCCTCTCCCACCCAGGGACTGTTGAGGGGTCAGAGCACTGCCTGATATGGTCTCAGAATACTGGTGATCCCGGGAATTCTCCCAGTTAGGGAACTTTTTTCCTGCTGGGTTGGGCCTGGCTGGACTTCCTCCTGCTGAGCTCCCAGCCTGAGTCACTAGTCAGGTTTACATTCAACAAGCAATAGTGGACCTCTTTCCGGGGGCTCCGGCCACACACGAACTGCCTTGACACACACGATCTCATCGCACCCCCCAGCAATGAGCAAAGCTGTTCTCCAGTAACTGAATCCAATTCTGAGAGCGATTGTGTCCTGTTCAAAGTCGTTCATAAAGGAAATTTAGTTCTAGAACCCACTTGCCTGTCTCTAAACCAGTGCTCTAACGTTTATATCACTGCGGAGTCTGGAGATTTCCGGGCCTCCAACAGGGCCATCCACATCTTTTAACCATGCCAGCAAGAGATGTAAGGAGCAAGAGAGCAGCAAGGCCGAAGCCACCTGGCACCAGGACTCTGTGGGCCCGGGGAGCTGACATACCCTTCAGCACCACCCTGGTGGCCAGGCTGAGAGCCCATGGACCAGGCAGGGCCTCTCTTTCCCTCTCCTTGCACATTACACCTGATCTTTTCACTTCTGTGCTTAGAGAAGCTTAGAGACCCTCTGGTTCCCAAACATGGCACAAAGACAGTACCTTAGCTTGACATTCAAGGTCCTTCACAACCCAACCCTTGTCCTTCTTTCACCCTTATCCCTACTCCGTGCCTTCTGTTCCCACTTAGATCTGTTTACAAGTCCCAGTATCACCATTTCAAGGGCAAGGATGTGCCTTTTGCCTTTCTGAACCCCTAGAGCCCATCCTAGCATCTGGAGGAGCTGTGATGCTCTGGGACTGCAGGAAAAGCTGTCTCCCTTTTAAACTGGGTCCAGATTGCTGGGGCTCCTGGGTCTGGGATGCTTGGCCTTGTTTTCCTTTAGTATAGTATGTGCTGGGGTCTGGGGTCTTGGTGCTTTATGGGGTTTTGGGTGCAGTCTGCTTCCAGAAGTCCTTTTCCAGTGGGTTTGGCACAAATGTTAGACTGTGAGTGCTGTTTTGGGGGACCTGGGTGGCAGTACTTCCCATAGGGAATGAAAGATGAACGTCCCCTGAGTGCTACTGAGGGGCCAGGAACTGTGCTGGGAGCTGGTGCCCCAGGAGTCATGTCTAGACAGGGGCAGGTCTACCGAAGATAGAGCTTTTCCCACAAAGACTGGGAAGTGGAGAACTTCTTTGATTGGCCTATTCTGAGAACTAGGATCACTAAGCTTGTACATAGAGTCTACCGAGCTTGTGTTCCCTCACCACCAATACCTGGAGCTCTGGTGAGTGTAACAGAAGGGTGTGCTGGGAGTGACTGGTCCTACTTTCTGCAGTGAGAACCTGATCCAGTCTGTACTGCGCTCTAGTGCACCGTGGGTCGGGGGAGGTCTGAGAATTGCAGGGTGAGTTGTCTCTGCCCTGACTCAGGCAGGCATGCCCTCCTTCCAGTTTCTGTAATTCCCACCTGGGAGCTCACTGCCAAGTTTTACTAGGTGCCCCTTCCTTGGACCTTCAGGGAATTATCAGCATCTGCAGTGGTTCAGTTGGCTGTGCACATAGTCATGGGGAATGAGCAACCATCGAGGTTACTTCTGTCTGGTTGGTTTGCCCTGCCACCCAAATCCCCAAATGACTTCTCACCTGTGACCTTGGTTGCTCAGAGTTCAGGGGCCTGGATGTCTTTGTTTCCATCCCAGTCAGCCCTAGCTCCCTCTTGCCCTGGGGCAGAGAAGAGCTAGCCCTCGCTCTGCCTTGATGGGGGAGGCATTTCTCCCCTGGGCACAGGCACCTTGGGGGGAGTAGTGAAGTCAGGGCTCTGCCACTTGATCTTGCCACAGCCTCAGGTGCGTACTTTCCCACGTTCCATGCGCTCTTTTGGTGTCCTCATGGAAACTCTGTGAAGATTGCCATCACTCCTGTTTTGCAGATGAGAGAAGATTCAAAGAGAAGCCGCCACTAGTGGCCCAGTGGGAGCTGCATCCAGGGATGCTTCCCCAGGACCCGACTCATGGCTTTCGTTCAACCAGTCAGAAGCTGGCCCTTCAGCACAGGCCCAAGGGCTCATCCTCCCTGCCTTTCCCAACCACCAGGGCACCTGCAAGTGCGGGCTGCCCTTTGAAGAAGCACGTGTTCACAAGACTTGATGAGCCAGCTGCTGAGGGACCTGGAGCTTTGCCTGGGACATGCTTTGGGCCACGTCCTGTCCTGAGGCTGAGTCATCTCTGGACATTCACACCGGGTCCCTCTATGGTCTCATGTTACCGGTCTTACAGCATTTTTTTTTTCCTAGACTTTCCTCAGCACACCTTTAGGGTGCAATGGTTTCATAGGTAACCCATTTCCTCAGACAAGCCGAGCTCACTTGCTTTTTCGCTTTTCACCACTCCACATTGTCCGTGCCATTTTCTCCCATGTCCTGTGTCCCTAAGAAGGGAAGGTAAACTGCTCCTGTTTAATGAGCACCCACTCTGTGCCAGGCACGGACACATCATCTTCCTGAATTTACTCATAGTAAGTCTGCGAGAGTTTATTCCCATGCTTACAGTTCAGGATAGTATCTTTTCCTTTAGGGTCATTCCTTACCTAAACAGTGACAAAACTGGAATTTGAACCTGGGCCTTGTAACTACTCCTTCTAAATATGCCCATTGTCTCCTGAGGAAGTTGCAGCCCACTGTGGTGGCCGCATAGATTCAGACTCTGCTGGGCCGCACGTGGGCTCTGTCAGCTTCCACAGACTTTGATCTCTTGTCCCAGGCACTCTGCTCAGCCCTTCCTTCTAGTGGTTTTATTTGCTGAGAATCCTAGGCTCTGAGAGCTGGGAGGAAATTCAGAAGTCCCCTGGTCCCCCTCTTGCTCGATCCTCAGAGGCTCCTTGGAGGTTACCAGGACAGATATTGTCTCCTTTCTTAGAGGAGGAAATGTTTTCAGAGGGGCTGTGCTGGTCGTCTCTGTTTGCCCCTCCAGCCCTGCTTCCAAACTAGGTCTACACTTCTCTGTGCCCCAGGAGGCTGCAACAGCTGGGCTCTCCTGGGGGCCAGCAGGAGACTTGAGGACCAGAGGAGAAAGAGGGGGTGTTTATCCCCCTTGCTCCTCCCTGCCCAACCTCAGTTTGGCAGTAGTGAGTAGATTCTTCCACCAAAAGCCACAGCTCCCATTTGGCAGCCCTTTCTTGTAGCTATAGATCCTGTTGAGTCCCATGTAGGGCCCCTGCTCCCACCCCTGGTGTGGTACCAGGTCCCCAGTGGTGCTTGCTTCCAGTGCTTCAGCAACCCAAATTGCTCCCTTAGCCCCACCTCCAGCTTTGAAACCGTGACACTCTCCCTCCGTCTGAATGGTCCTTGCATTGTTTGCAAGGACTCCTGCAAGTCAGTGCCTGACTGAGACAGAGGAGCCGTGACTTGCCCAAGGGCTCTCGGCATCTCAGGAGTGGAGCTAGCTCTTGAGCCTGGGTCCCAGGACCGCTTGCCTGAAGATGCATCTCCTGTGCTACTGGGCTGGCCCTGCTCTGCAGCCCAGCGCTTCTTTGCAAGGTTGAGCACCTTTGCACCCCATCTCTCCTATGGATTCCTGTGGTACATCCCTGCCTACCCTGGGTCACTTTGGAGGAACTGATTACTCTTGGCTCTTCTGGGTCCAGACCCCATGCCCTGACTGACCCCGCCTTCTCCAGGGCTTTCATCGCTGACCCAGGTGCAGTTCAGCCCATAAGCCTAGTAGTCAGAGCCCAGCCTGAAGCCTTTTCTGGCCCTGGACTCAGCCCTGAACTCCAGGGATTTCCCCAAAGCTTCCAGTCTGTCGAGCTCCTGGTCACTAGCTAGGTAGATAGCCAGATTCTCCTCCCTCTGCCTGATGTTGGATATTGGAATCACGTCTGCCCATCTAAACCTTGTGTGAGCTTCAGTAGCCACATCAGTGTCGCCTCCAAGGACTACATCCACCATCAGCTCCAACACCCTCCGTTGGTGCCAAGAGCTCTATCTCTTTGAGGAGACCAGTAGCCAGATTTGGGGGCACAAATACTGACAACCTTACCCTTCACCCCTGGAGAAGGGAGCCAAAGCTGGGCTCATGATCAGTAATACTTCCTTTTGGAAAATAAGCGAGATAGGAAAGGAAAGGGGGCAGAAATGCAGGTGTGTTGGGAAATGGCGAGAGGCCAACGCTTGGCTCTATAGTTTCTTCGGCTCGTCAGTGTGAGTAAGATAACCTCCCTGGGCATCGAGGTGCCTCTGTGGGCTCAGGGCCTGGAGTGCAGAGGGGCGGGGTGTGTGCACAGAGGGGCGGTGCAGGGGCACCCACAGGACTGGCAGGCCTGCCCCCAGCCGCTCTGCCCATTTCCCATTCTCGCCTGTGCAGAGTTAGGTCCTCTCTTCTCTCTCCTGGCAGGTGTATCAGGGAGCTTTCATCCTCCCCTCCCCCCACTGAACATCGTCCTGGACTTGCAGCCTGCTGCCTCCTCCATGAGCCATGTCACAACGATTCTGACTCAGCCAGGTTCATAGAACACGAGTGACACATTTCTGTCACCTCTGGGGACCTCCCTGAGGAGCGACATGGGATTTGGTTTAACTCCTGACTCTACAAGTTCTGGCATTCCTGGGTTGAAAGGTCACCCTCACAAGGCCACCCTGAGGAGTAAAGGGGAACTTGATCTGCAGGAGTGACTCGACCTGTGGGCCACATTTGGGTCAGGATCCTGCCGAGGCCTGGAGCTCAGCCCCGCCCACAGAGGCCTCCCCACGCCATCCTCACCAGAGGCAGCAGGGGACAGAACCCATGTGGGTTTCATATGTGTCATAAACAACCTGTTCTCACCCAAGAGCTAGCGGCACTGTGTCTAGTGCCCAGAGTCTAGGCTGGGGAGTCGTGCAGACCTGGGTTGGAATGTGGCCCCACCATCTCTCTAAGCTGCAGGCAGCTCATTTATAACATCTGTGAAAAATGAAGCTGATGACATGTCCCTTAATGGGCTGCTGCGAAAATTAGGGGAGATGCTTATATTCAGAGCACATATTCAAGCGTATGGTCAGGCCACTCAAGATGGCTGTCCTCTTGCTCTTTGGACATTCCCCTGCTTGACCCCCACCCGCTTCACCTCCATCCTGCCGACTCGAACGTGCTTGCTCCCTGCCCCTTAGGCTGTAACAGCTCCACCTGCTAGCTTGTTAAAGGAAAACATTTGCCCTCATGATGTTCATTAACCTGATGGGTTGTGAGGGGTGTGCTCCTGCTGCTGGCTTCCCTGGTAGCTGATGCGCTAACCTGATGTCAGTTCCCCCGTAAGCGGCAACCGCCTTCTCCTTCGGATGGCGAAGACCTCTGCCGTGTCCTCCCCACCGCACAGGGCGAGGTGTCGCTCTGGCCTTGCTTCAGGCGTGTAAGGTCTCCCTAGCCGTGAAACACTGAGGCCTCTCTCACTGTCTCTGGACGGCTTAGTTGTCCTGAGGCTGAACAGCTACAAGGCTTGCGGGCCTGTGGGGTGCAGCCCAACGAGGGACACGCCAGCAATCTTCAGATCATCCCGTAGCGGGGTCAGAGCGTCTGGGGCCAGCTTCACCACCAGTCCGCGCTGTGGCCTCCGCGGGCTGTTTCCACGGTGGGGCGGTGGGGCTGAATGAGGTTATTTCACAGTGCTCTCAGCACCCACACCCCATGACTCTTCCTCCCCTTCCTAGGCTCTGCAGATCAGCTTCCTGGGAAGCCCGCCCTAAGATGGGGGACTGCCAGCGCCAGGCAGACAGGAGTGGGGGACAAGATACACCTGCTGGGAGCGGGATCACAGGGCCAACACCTGAGAGGGAGCAGGAGCAGCCGGGGAGGAAAGCTCAACAGTGAGGCGGCTGCAGCTCTCGCCAGGAGTTCCGAAGCGCTGGCTACGTGGAGACGGCCTGGACAGAGACAAGGTACTGGCCTCTGTGTCACTGTGGACCAGAGCTTGGGTCCCCGGGGGAGGGCGTGTACACTTGGACCACCCGCCTCCTTGGCTGAGGTTGATGGCGGCATGGAGGCAGCTGTGGGAGGAAGGGAGAGGATGTGGGGGCATGGGAGCTTGGGTCTTAAGGGGGTTCTGGGTGGGCACCAGAGGATCCACAGCAAAGCGCTTCCCACCCCCAGACTTTCTAGAGGAGGGTTGTTCTCCTGGCTTCTCCGACTCAGTCTGGCTTGGCCTTCCCCAGCAGAGACGAGGCGAGTCAATGTCTGTCCGTGAACACTTGCCCCCTGCCCGAGCCTGCCAGAAATTCTGAAGGCAAAAGCTGAAGAATTTGAAGCATTTATGACTTAGCAGGATTGTTCCCAAACTGCCGGCTTCTTGATACAGTGCCTTCTGGACTTCACTGAGATTGCTTCTCAGCTCTGAGAACCTGGCCAAGGGCTCCCCAGGTCTCGCTTTTCAGGCTGCTCTCTGGCTGCAGGGTCTGCGGGCCTCTCTCTGCAAGGTTGGGTGGGGGGGGGGTGTTTGCAAACCTTGCTGCCTGCCCAAAGGTAAAAAGCATGGAAGCTGGTTCTAGCCCCTTTTAGAGGGTCATCTTGGCCATGCCACTTAAACCCCTGGGTTTGTTGGCTCATCTCCCATGTGGCTTGGTGCTACCCTCAGAGCTTGGGGTAGTGGCTTTTTCAGAAGAGAACAACTGTGGGACAAGACACTCTCTTCTAGTAGATGTTTCCTTCTCTCAAGCCTGGTTGGTAGTTACTCCCTTATGGATTCTGCCTCCTGTCCCTACTCCCAGTTGCAGTTTACTGGCTCCAGGAGTGGGCTTCTGACCTAAACAGGGGCAGTGATTAGCATTCAGGCACTATCGGAGCCTTGTGTTGGTTTCCAAGCGGTAACCTCTGGACAGCATTGCGTTGACAAATAGCTTTCCTTTCCTCCCTCGCTCCCACTCCACGGCAGACGTCACTGGTCAGTCTGAGGAGGAAGAGTGCAGGCTTGATTAGTCATGTCTGCCACAGGAATGTGAGAAACAGTGAGCAGGCTGCTACTGGCTGGCCCTGGTCTTGCGCTTGTGGGAATGAGGGCAATAAGAGCTCCATACCTGCCACGGCATTCTCAGCTCTGCAGAATGTCCACAGTCACACTCATTCAGTCCTCTCGACAAGCGCTGCGTTATACAGTGGTCCTGCTCGGCCTGGGATGGTTACTGTCGTAGTTGGAACACAGCTTCAGGAAGGAGGCCCAAAGAGGGTGAGGTGGGAAGGTGGCACCTTCTGAGCCAGGCAAACAGAACCAAGCCCAGTACTTTGTGTGACAAGCCCCGCCTCCCCTTACACCTTTCTACAGAATAAGAGCCTCAGAGAGGTCAAGTGACTCACCCGATGAAACACAGCCAGCAAATGCCAGGGCTTGAACCCAGGTCTTTTGCTCTAAATAGAAGTTTTCAGGGGTTCTAGCTGTACCTAATGGTTGTACCCTCTTTCCTGGGTTTGTTGTGGGTCTTTGTAAGTTGACTCTCTGTTGTCAGTGGGAAATCTAAAAGAAGGAGAAGGTGGCTGCCGTGTTTGGCTTGCTTGCTTTCTCTTGGAAATCCGTTCTGAACTGTGATCTCATAGTTATTGTAAATATGCATCGATGCGGCACCTTAAACTTTTTGAGCTACATTTATCTGGAGGCCAGTGTGAGTACTCCTGGATCCCGGGGGGAGGAAGCAGAGACTTGAACGCGGGCCCTGCCAGGGCAGCCGTGCTCTGAGCAAGGAGTCTGGGTGGGGCCTGGACTGTGAGCCAGGATGGCTGTCATCACATTTCTTTAGTTTCCCACCGCTGGGTCCTGGATCCCCTGATATGCTAGCCACAGACACAGGAGCCAGCTCCCTGACTGGAGTTTGGGAAGGAAGACTGGAGAGGGTGGGGTTGGGTTCAAGCAGACAGCAGCTCAACAGCCCTGGAAAGGCTGGGTTATTCAAGCCCAGTGTCTGGCTAGGGCGCCTGGGCACTTTGGTGGCAGCTCTCTTGTCCTGGCTCTCAGCCCCTCGCAGGCTTAAGCTCCTGTCTTTCAAAACTTTTTAATTTAGTTGTTTTTAGCTGCACTGGGTCTTCACTGCTGCGTGTGGGCTTCCTCTAGTTGCCACACACAGTGGCTACTCTTTGTTCGGTGAGCGGGCTTCTCACTGCGGGGGCTTCTTTTGTTGCAAGGTTCTAGGCACAGCGGTTGCAGCATGCAGGCTCAGTAGTTGTGGTAACGGGCTTAGTTGTTCCGCGACACGTGGAATCTGACCAGACCAGGGATTGAACCCATGTCCCCTGCACTGGCAGGTGGATTCTTAATCACTGAGCCGCCAGGAAAGTCCTTACGTCCCTGTCTTGACCCCTCCCTACATTGCCATTCCCCAGTGGGGCTCAGAGAGCAAGCTGGGCAGCCCCCTCGGTGATCTCAAGCCTTGTTTACTGCCAGGGCTCAGCCCTACCTGCTGGAGGGCTGCTGTATACCCGCCTGGACTGTGGGACCTCAGTAGGTCTGGCTGCTTGCCTCGGGCCCAGCCATTGTCAGCAGCCTCAGGCTGCCAAGACCCAGGCCCTTGCCTCCCTCCAGCCACATGCCTTGTGCCCAACCTGTCTCCTGCCTTCTGCCCAAAGTTGCACAGCCCCCCCAAGTTGCTGCTCCAGGGCAATGACAGGCCATGTCTTTGGAATGGAATGAAGACTCCTTCAGACTTTTATGCCTGCACCCCTTCTGAGAGCATACCAGTAATCAAGCATTTGGCAGAAAAGACACAGAACATACCATCAAAATAACACCTTTGGAGTTTTGTTGAACCTCTCCTCACTCTAGATTTCCCTGGTGCCTCAGATGGTAGAGAATCTGCCTGCAATGCAGGAGACCCAGGTTCAATCCCTGGGTTGGGAAGATCCTCTGGAGAAGGAAATGGCAGCCCACTCCAGTATTCTTGCCTGGAGAATCCCATGGAGGGAGGAGCCTGGGGGCTACAGTCCATGGGGTCTCAAAAGAATCGGACACGACTGAGTGACTAACACTTTTGCTTCCTCTTCACCCAATTATAAAGTTTCTTACAGTCAGTTAAGAAAAGCCCCACCATTCCTCCTTTGCCAATCAAATGATGAAATACATAAAATGAAGTCAAGAAGAAATATAGTACTTAAGATGACCCACAGTTAAAGTCAAGCCCCACATCACTCTGTTTTAAAGATTTTTATTTTCTTTGGCTGCACTGAGCCTTCACTGCTGCAAGCGGGCTCTGTCTGGTGCAGTGAGAGGGCGCTACTCGGTCGTGGTGCACGGGTTTCTCATTGTGGGGGCTTCTCTTGTGGAGCCCAGGCTCTAGGCACGCAGCTTCGGTAGGTGCAGTGTGTGGGCTCAGTGTGTGACACACGAGCTTAGTTGCTTCACAGCATGTCGAATCTTCCCAGACCAGGGATTGAAACTGTCCCCTGCACCACCAGAGAAGGCCCTGGTCCCTGTTTCTAGCTCGTGTGGCCAGGATTATAAGTATATGGAGGCAGCAGGGAATTGTGGAAAGAATTTCAGAGTGGAGATTTCAGAGTCAGATCTGGGTTTGAGTCCCAGCTGGTGAACCTCTGTGGACACTGTTTTCTGTTGTGTAAAATAGGGATAACAATAGTTCTACCTGAGAGTTTGCTGACATGTCTGCAGGAGCCAACCCTATGCTTGGCACATAGAGTCCAGCAAGAGTTTAAAGTCTTTGCTTTGCAGCTGCAACTCATCACTGATTCATGGCCTCCTGAGCAGAAAGGGGCTGGAAGCTTAGCTTTTGCAAGAGGGAGCATCTGTGCCTGGCAACACCCTTGGCTAAGGCAAAGCACAGGTATGACACAACCAAAGCGGGGATCTGGTCCCAGAGACAGAGGGAGCAGCAGGGTCCTGGCAGGGATAGCAGGTGGAGGGGACAAGACTGAGCAGAAGGCGGGAGATGAGGCCCAGGTCCACGCTGGGTCTGGAGTGTATACACAGGGGGACAAGGTCTATTTTGTTCTCTGTGGTGTTCTTTGCCTAGAACTGTGTCTGGAGGCATAGGTAATGTCTAAATATTTATTGAGTAAAGAATAAATCAATGAATGAACAACCTTATCAGCCAGAGCCTGGTTGTTGCAAGAATTCCATTTGAAAACAAGGACAAGGAGAACAGCTGCTGGCAGGAAACGAAGGTTCTCCAGCAACAGATGGGTCTGTCTGGATGTAAAGAGTTAGCGATTGGTCAGGTGGTAGAGAAGCAGGTTCTGGGGACATTGAGTGGGCAAAGGGATTTTGGTCTATGGACAGTGGAAGCCACTAATGTTTCTAGAGTTCACTAGGTGAGAACCTGAGCTTTGGAGCCAGGCTTCCCGGGCTCAAAGCCCAGCTCTGTTGCTGGCGAGGCATGTGACCTGTGTCAAGTCACTAAGTCTCTCCGTGCCTTCATTTTTCTTCCTGTAAAATAAGGATGATGATAGTACCCACCTCACAGGGTTGTTGAGAGGATTAAATAAGATTTGTATAAAGTGCATACTGTAAGTTCTCAAGAAGCACCTCTGTTCATTTTGTTTGACAAGGTGTAAGATTATATGAGCTGTGTTTCAAGAAATTTAAGCAGGGAACATGCACAAGATGGGATAGCCCAAAGGGAAATTATTTCAGAGGCCATTACAATGTCCAGGTGTGAGAGGATGAGGTCTGAGTCAGGGAAATCACTGAGTGCCTGAAAAGGAGGGGAATCAGTGCAAGACAAATGGCTCATGAAGAGATAATTAACAACTGATTGGCTAAAGCAGTGTGGGGAGCAGAAAATTCAGAGCACATGCATCTGAGAACGAGGATTCTTGGGAAGAAGAAACCACTTCTGCAAGAGACAGGGATGTCTAAAGGAGAAGCAGGTGTAGGGAGTATAAAAATTCAGTTTGGGGTCTGCCAAGTTAGACGTGGGCTACCCCATTCAAAAGGAGATGTTGTAAGCTGGAAATGCCCAGCTGGCTGGGTGAGACGTCGGGACCAGGGGAGAGCAGGCTCAGGTGGCGGCCTCAGAGAGACATAAGGAGAGAATTGTGGAGGTGCCTCCAGGGGGCAGTCACAATTGGGGGCTGGGGCAAGAAAGACGGAACCTGGGAGCGGACAGAGCAGCAGCCAGAGTGTGGGAGGGAAGCAGGAGAACACGGTGCCTCTGAAGCCTTGGCAGCTGAGCTCCTGGAAAGAAGTGATGGACAGCAAGGTCAGATGCTCCACAGCCAGGGAGACAAGGGCTGGGTTAGCCTGATAGATGGAGTGATGGCCATCTATCAGAACAGTTTCAGCTTCTTGAAAACTAGCGTTAGGTTTTAGGAACTTCTAAAAGAAAAGAAGTAAATGGGATCAGTATGGATCTGTAGACTTTCAGGGAACATCTTAAGGAAAAGAATGGGGAGAAAATGGAATTTCAGGGAGGACTGACACAAACACAGGTATTTTTCATCCTAGAAATAGGCATGGTTTGGAGTAAAAGTCAAGGTACAGGAGGAGGAGGGAGGCTTGAATTTGTAGGAGGGTGAGGGAGCTGGTCTTGGATGAGGCAGGTGAAGATAGAGGCAGCCGAGCAACTGAGGCGGGAAGAAGTGAGAGGCAGCGAGAAGTCGATGTTGTGGAAAGAACATGACAGCTTTGATTTCTTAGTGAAGAGAGGGATGAAGACTTAGAGGGGGAGGGGGTGGGAGAGTGGCCTGGGGAAAAGGTAAGAACAGGTGTTTGGGGAGATGAAGGTAATTCACATGAGATGGGAGAAGATGTGCAGAAGCCAGGAGTGATCAGTTGCTGGTGCATGATTCTTTTTGTAGCAGTTCTGTGCTGGGGATTAAGACTAGCAGTGCCTCTCAACGGGGCTGAACAAAGGGTGAATTGGAGTGGAGAGAGAGCTTTGGGTGCAGTGAGAGTCGAAACGTCTTACAGTTATAAAACATCAGGCTGGACACTGGGCTCCTTGGTGGCTACTTGGAATTTGTGGAAGAAGTGATTTCCCAACAAAGAGCAAGAGTTTAGAAAATGTTCCTAAGTCTCCCTTTGGCTTTCGGGTGAGTTGTGCAGATTTTTTGAAGCACCAAATCTGTATGGAAGATGAAATTGCTGATCCTGGGGGCAGATACCACTAAGGATTACATGGCGGCTGGGGTATTTCATGGGAGAAGCTAACTAGGGACCCTTGAAGGCATCTGTCCTGCCTCATCACTGAATTATCTCAAATGAGCTGCATTTGTCATCCCCATTAGGATGGACGACTCCTTCTGGACAGGGATCCTGTACTTTCTGATCCCATTCTCTGCATAGAATGGGGCTGGCCCCAGAACAGGCATTTCACAGATATTCTCTAACTTGATCGCATTCCGATCATGTGCAGTTGGGGGACTTGTTCCAGGGTATTTGGTGTTTTGTTCATCAGTACTGGGGCAAGCGATGCAGGTAGTGTGGGCTCAGGTACTGAACAGAGGCTCCAATCAGTGCCCCTCCCTGCATTGTGCACTCAGCACCTGGACTCTCACAGCATGGAGGAGATGCAGCCTACCTGGCCTGAGTACCTAGCTTAGCACGTGCTCACTGGTGACTGTCTTATTATCTATTATTTCAAGCTAAATGTCTCCTGTTCCATGAGAGTATATTCTCCAGTACTGTGGCAATTAAGGAGCGACTGGATGTCCTCTGAAGCTTGAGCGAAGAAACCCTTCCAGGAGCTGCTTTTCAGAAACACTGGCAAATGTTTGCCATGGGCAACACTGTGTTTCTAAAGGGCAGGTGGTGAGGCCATTGTCAGGGTTTCCAGGAAGACACGTAAGAGCCTGAGCATCCTGCAGTCCTAATCCTAGCTCCCAGACTAAGCAAATGTGTAGCTGATTAAATATTTATCTATTGTCCTGTCCACCTCAATAAAACAGGGCACTCTTTAAAGTGGTTGCCTTAATGACGTTTGTGTGTCTTGGAATGCCACCCCAGGGCAAACAAACGACATCTGAAAATGTGAAAACATGAAAATCAATACAAGAAATGAAAAGTTCATTTCACTGATGAAACATCGTTTATCTTAATCATTGGGGCTTCTCAGAAATTCCTAAGTGCCCTTTTAAATGCCAGCATCAAGGCTGGTGCCCCCAGTGTGCAGAGGGGAGTCAAGGCAAGAATCCTGATTGCTTGGGCCCGGGAGCCGGCTAAGGAGAAGTATGCTTGTGGGGCAGGTGCCCACTGGACTGGTTTCCAACCAAGGAGCTCTCAAGCGGGGGTGTCTCCTAATATTTCTGGTATTTCACTTCCAGTGAAAATAAAATAATATACTACTTTCCTATGAAAGATATTTCACAAGACCCTAACTGTGCAGCATAAGTGATCCACTTTTGGTAGGCCTTATGTAACCATAGTAATTCATGCTGATTAATAATAATTGGGAAAATGAAATTATTTCTCCACTTCCAGGAACCCTTTACCTTGCCCTGCTCCCAGGCTGCAGAACAGCGTTCCCACTCCCCACACTGAACCCAAATAGGGATGAGATAGTACAAGCCCTCTGGTAAGCAGGTTGGAGGCACTGGTCCCCAGAACAGCTTTCTGGCTGGTAGGCTCTCCTTTCCTTTGCTTTACATGTGCAGCCTCATCCAGCCTTCTGGTTTCCTTGTGTGTTCGGTCATGTCCGACTATTTGCAACCCCATGGACTATACCCACCAGGCTCTTCTGTCTATGGCATTTTTCAGGCAAGAACGGTGGAAACCCTGCTCCAGGGGATCTTCCTGATACAGGGATTGAAACAGCATCTCTTGGGTCTCCTGCATTGGCAGGCGGTTTCTTTACCACTCCGCCACCTGGGAAGCCCCCTTTGGTTCCTTAGCTCTTCTCATAAGACCCAAACATAGAGAGGATGGGGATGCCTGAGAGCTCCTTGGATCCCCGCAGGAGGGTAGAGTATTAGGAGCATCCAGCAGGCCTTGCCGTTGGATAGCACACCCAGGCTTCCTATGCAGGCTTGAGACCAGATTAACGTGGGGCAGGGTAGAAGCTGGAGCTCCTCTCTGGGCCCTTTGCTCTCCAGCCACAACCATGGTAAGGAGCTGGGAAGGGCAGTCCATATTACTGGCACAGGATTCTCTGAAGTTTTCCCACACAGTAGCCAGGCTTTTTTAAAAAACATACATTGCTTCCCATTTTTCCTATAATAGAATCTGTAATCCTCTTATCTGACACCTCTTCTCCCCCTCTCACTCTGTACTTCCTACCAGTTTGTTTAGGGAACTGAATCTTCTCCTAGCTGGGATCCTGTTCTTAATAGTTCTTTACTTGAATAGCTCAGTAATTCAGGTGTCACTTTATCTTTATTTATTATGTCTTTCTTTTTTAAATATTTTTTTTCATTTGGCTGTGTTGGATCTTCGTTGCAATTGCTGCTCTTGGTACTTTTTAATTATGAATTACAGTTAGCTTAGCTTTATCACGTGGGATCTTTTGTTGTGCACGGACTCTAGCTGTGGCACGTGGGCTCAGTAGTTATGGCACACAGGCTTAGCAGCTATGGCACGCAGGCTTAGCTGCTTCTTGGCATGTGGGATCTTTGTTCCCCGGCCAGGGATCCAATCTGTGTTCCTTGCTTTGCAAGGTGGATTCTTAACCTTTGGATCACCAGGAAACTCCCTCAGGTGTCACTTTAAAATATTACATTGCCAGGGACCTCTCTGACCTCAAAATCTAAATGAGACCTCCTTCAGAGTTTTATGTACTTCTCCATAGAGGTCATCTCAATCTGTCAGTACTTTTAATTTGTGATTATTTTTAAGCTCTATGAGTTAGCCTTGATGGCCACTAGTCACAGTTCACCTAATGCATCGTAGACACTCAATACATGCTTCTAGACCATATGGCCTGGAGGGCTAAATGAATGGATGAGTTCCACAGAATACTCAGCCTGCAAATTCTTCAGGAACCAAATAGGTCCTGTGGTCAAGCACGATTGGGATGCCCTCTTCTGGTCTCCCCTTAGAGAGTCAAAATCTTCATTAGTTCAGGGAACACTGAGTCGGGCTCCAATGAGAAAATGAATAAATAAATAAAACCCAAACAGTAGAAAGGGAGTTTAATTTTCTTTGGTCTCTTGTTTTCTCAACTCAAGGGTGACATATTTTTCACCTCACATCTCTTCTACAGACTGTCCTTTTAAAAGATGCTCCACTGGTGCTTTCTGCCTGGGAAATCTGCAAATCTCAAAAGACTGTCAAGCTTGGGGTGGGGACTGGGCATCCTCCACTGAGCACCCTCATGGTGCCTGGCTACTAGCATCATGAACACGTGTGCAAACACTACCCGAGCAAAACATCAGGCATGAGCCAATCTTGCAGCTAGCCTGGGTTTATATTTCTTAGGAAAGAGAGGAAAAAACAGTTAAAATTCGCTGTGTGCAGATAGAATCTTTGCAGTCATAACAGTGAGCAGCTCCTACATTACTAGTCTTTTACTGGAACCTGAATCTACAAGTGTTACGCAGCTGATGAGTCCACCAACGACCCAGTAACTGCATCTCAATTCAGTCTTCTTGTTCTCAATATTCACAGCACTCTTGAATTTCCCAACGGATATAAGCAAATTTTGGGCGGGGATGGAGATTGCATGCAATATTAGCATTAATGGAGGTTTCAGAACACACCC
Source organism: Madoqua kirkii (assembly GCA_006408675.1). Taxonomy (NCBI): domain Eukaryota; kingdom Metazoa; phylum Chordata; class Mammalia; order Artiodactyla; family Bovidae; genus Madoqua; species Madoqua kirkii. The sequence goes on along the minus strand of SJYC01098786.1, from coordinate 50,422 downwards.
TTTTGGCATCTTTAGTATGTTGTATGTAGGTAGGGTTCTTGAGGTAGGGGTATAATTAAGTGCAGTGGATCTGAAATTATTTTTGATCAGCCCCTACTTAGGGCAAAACTGCTTGACTTACTGACTCCATCTAGTCTCATTTTCCAGTGGAAAAATAAATTAATGATAATTTAGGGGGAGTGGATTATGTATACATTTGTTCTAGCACTGGAGTACGGATGATTCATATTTGAACCACAATGTATACATGTCTGAGAGTCAAGTTATTGGAAAATTATAGCCCAGGGATACTGTTGATGCAAATAAGCTTCAGTGTACTCTGTTGGGTTAACCAGGAAAACCACAACAAAATAAACTGATAATGATAAAGCTAAGCTAACTGTAATTCATAATTAAAAAGTACCAAGAGCAGCAATTGCAAATAGCAACCAACTCGAGACAACATTGATGATGTGCTGATAAAGAGTCCTTCTCCCAGACTTTGGAAATGTCAGCTCTGTGCCTGCACATATGAAATTGGAGCCTTCCCATAGAGTAGACAGGCTCTGCATGGGTGGCTGGGCTTGTAGAACGATACTGTGGGCTACTCAGTAACTTTTAGTATTTTCTTGAGTCAATTACAAATTAGTAGCCCTAGTAATATGTACAACTACAAGCTTAATCAAACACCATTCACCATAATGATCCAAAAGAGGCCTTTAAGAAATAAATTCAGTTGAGGAAACAGGGGAATGTTTCTGGTCAAGTCCTCTCCAACCCCCATTCCAGTAGGTCCCAGTCTTGACTGTTTAGAACATTACCTCCTTCTGGTGGGGCTTTCATTTTCTAGCTCATACAGAGCAAGGATGTGCATCTGGATTTATAAAGTACTCATATTCTCAGTTTAATAAGAGTTTTAATACTCAGCACAAAATAATCTCTAAGATAGAATATTAAATGAAAAAAGCAGTGTGCATGATAGTATGTATAATGTTATTTATGCTTAAAAATAGTCTTATATATGTTGACAGACATGTATATACTTTATATTGTTGGTGTATCTGGAAGCAAATACTAGAAACAGAACAAAATAGTTGCCTCTGGAGACAGGTATTATCTGCTGGGAAAAAGGAGGGAGGAAGACTGGGTTTTTCATTGGATATCCATACATGCTTTTTGAATTTTGCACAATTTACACATTAACTATTAAAAATATGAAAGAATCTAAATTTAGAAAAAGGGAAAAAAGGATCCAGTGAGCCTATGGAGACTTGATTTTTGCCTCAGCTGTTTTTTTTTTCCTTTTAAAAGAGACAAAGTTACGTTTGGTTTGTTTGTTTTCTGAGACCTTTTACCTCCTTCAAGAGCAGTTATGTATTAGGCACGAGGTTCCATAATGTAAAGAAAAACCTCTACATGAGATGGCAGGGTTATAAAACCAGGCCCAAACCCTGGAATTTCAGAGTAAGGTAAAGCTTGGTCTCAAAACACCGTTTTCTGACAGATTGGACCTGCTATTAAAATTTCCAAGTGTTCTGATGTGTTTTCATATAGTGCATATGTAAAATATAAAAAGGAGTGCTCTTAATAAGTCACCTGCCCACTGTCCATTTGCAGCTTGAATATAAGAAAAAAGCACAAAATGGAGACAAAATTCATATAGCAAAGCATATTTAAATGAGTTCATTTCTCTTATTTCATCTGCTTTAGTATTGCTCAAGGAGACAAAGCAATTATTTATGCTGAGTCGCTATCAGGAATTTAAAAAAGAGCAAATAGAAATAGTACTTATTTAGTGTTTGTTAATGACAAATGAAGTAGTTCACTAATTATGTAAAAAAGGATTGTATTCTTTTACACAGATTGATACAAGAAAGTACATTTTCTTTGTATCTTAAATGCTGAGTAATACTTCTTTCTTAGAGTGAAATCTCTCCAGAAATAAGTAGTATATTGAAATTATATGGGTTTTGAGTGACTGCAGTGAGACTGTAGAGTAAGAATTGATGAAAAGCAGGAAGGAATGTTTGGACACGATGGAAGGCCTCCCTCTGGGTGGTGTAGTCAGAGATCATGATGAATTCCTCAAATCAGAGATGGGCTTTGTGCAACTGGGCCTCAAGTAGTGCTAAAGTAGTCACAGACATCCAGAGGTGGGGTTACAGGCTTCTGTCCACCTAGCATACTTCGGAAAATTCTATAATGAAGACGTATCAGTACAAGTTATTACCTATCCCAAGGCTTTGGTTAACTTAGAGTACAAACGTTAAATACCACAAGCCACACCTGAGGATGTCCCTCTGTATGCTAAGTGTGCAAGTATTTGCCCCATGCTTCTTGCCTCCTAGTCACCTCCATTCAGCCCCTTTCCTATCCCAGGCCCTGCAGGCTGAGATAACTTGAGCCCTGTATTCCAAACTTGGGTTCATGTAGAGGGGATCCATGTAACCACAAGGTCGCAGGTAACCCACGCAAGGAAACCTACTCAGATTGGGTCTAAATAACTTACATTTTTGCTTGCCTGAATTAGCCAGTAATTGCATGTGGGTAGACTTCGCCAGAAATGGTCTAAATGATCAATTAGAGGGCAAAAAGGAGTTCCTTTCTTTAAAGCTCAAGAGTCCCTGTTGAAGAGCCCTACTTCCCAAGCCCTGCTCGCATGGGCCTGTGCCCAGCTCTCTGCGGTGCCTGGGTATATTGTACATTTGCCTAACGATAATGAATCGAGGACTTATTTTGTAGGAAAATATAGGGCACTTCCATTACATGCAATCAGGCAAAAAGGCTGCAAAATGTGCCACTCCATTAATTTCAAACAGAATCCTTTCCAAATGTCACCCTGAAACCAGAATAAGGGGTTATTACAAATCTGAAGGAATTAAGAGTAATTTTCATTTGTACAAAGGAGTTGAGGGATACGGCTCCTGCCACACACACACTATTAATTGGGCTAAATTTGATTTGCCAATTTCAGTGTGAACCACTGAGTCCTGACCTAGCCTGCCTGGTGCTGAGATGAGGGGGCCCCACTGTCTTGGAGGGCACAGGTGTGCATGCACGCATACGCACACACGCAAATGCAAGTGCAGAAGGCACAAAGAATGGGACATAACGGGCCAGTTATTAACGAATATGGTCTTCAAAGGAGCAACACAGATGGCAGCTCTGGCAAGTCATGTAACCTCTCTGAGCCTCAGTTTCCTCATCTGTAAAAGGGGCTGATACCATCATCTTCAGTGGGAGTCATGAGTCTGCACGAGCTGGAGTAGGTCAGAGCACTTAGCGTGGGGCCCAGCCCATAGGTTACACCGTTAAATGCTAACTCTTATCTTTGTTTTCATCTTCTGAGGGTGGGTGTGTGGTGGGCTCTTGTGCCTAAGCTGGTTCCAGATAACACAGAAGGAAATCTGGACCTGGTACCAGGATGGGACAACCTTCACAGCCATTGTGGGGTCAGCCTCAGAGCCTAGGAGGTCAGGTCAGCCCACTGACGTCATTTCCTTCCTGATCTCAGTTCCCACTATCTCTGGGAAAAGAGCAGCCGGACTTGGAGGGGAGCACAGAGCAGGAGACAGGAATAAGCAGGATAAGGCGCTTCTGGGGACGGTCCAGTGTGACCCTCACTCCACGTTCCGGTACTTGGTGAAGAGGTTGTACAACACTCGCAGGGTAGATTTCAGGTCACAGTTGACGATGTCTGCATAGGAAACAAAACAAAAAACACATTGCTTCAGTGGTGCCCAAATTGGCATTGGTTGTCCCCTTCCTCCTGCCACCCACCATGGGTGCCCAGCATGGTCCCAGGGGAGGGGTGTGCTCTCCTCTCTCCCACAGGACATCACTGTGTGCTCCTGAAGAGCCAGCTCCCTGTCCTGCTAGGACAGAAGAGCAGCCCCACAAGACGACCAGGGCCAGGTGGGTGTTGACGGATGGGAGGGCTGTGCAGCAGGACTTCAGAGCAGGGGGCAGTGAGGGGCAGAGGTGCTGGGGTGTGGGTGCACCTCACTGAAAGACAGCAGGCTCCAGGGCACGCAGCCTTTGCCCTGGAATCAGCATCTCAGGTGCGAGGACCCTAACCCGACTCTGTCCCTGGTCTCACCTGTGTCTGGGTGCCCCTCTGCCTTTATCCTGCACCACAGTGCCAGCTGTGAGTAGTGGAAAGGAGGGGACAGCCTGGGGCTACAGTGGGGGACGAGGTGGTGGCTTAGTACTAAGCCACCTCTCCTTTAAAAGGGAAGGCGGGCCCCTAGAAGGCATAGGAGCCCACCTGGCAGGGAATGCTTGGTAGATAGGTGTCAACTGAAAGATTAAGGACAAAGCAACGTGGCCGGGTTTGAGACTGGGAGTTGGACTCTATTAGGAGAATTCCACTGTGGGTCCTAAGTTTTATGCAACCATTTCCTCCACTCCCCTCACTTCCCCTGTCCCCTGTCCTCTTCACTAGTCACTTTCTCTGGCTGCCTCATTAACCCTCTGCTGACGCTGACTTCTCCACCTTCTCCCCACGAGGCTCTGCTTTGGGCCCTCTGCATTCATGACCCTGCTGGAGAGCCTTTCCTGAAGAGCCAGCATAGAGAAAACGTAAAGATGCCTGCTATAGGGCTACATGCTTGTGTCTCTGTTGCTTCAGTTGTGTCCAAGTCTTTGTGACCCTATGGACTGTAGTCTGCCAGGCTCCTCTGTCCATGGAATTGTCCAGGCAAGAATAGGCAAGAATACTGCGGTAGGTATTGCTATGCCCTCCTCCAGGGGATCTTCCTGACCTGGGGATCATACCCGTGTCTCTTGCATCTCCTGCATTGCAGGTGGATTCTTTACCCACTGAGCCCCTTGGGAAGCCCATACAGAGTTACAAACTGTGGTAATTATAGGGAAAAGTTAAAAAAAGAAACGGGTAAAAGCCTTTACCTTGTATATGACTATATAAGGCAGGAGAGTTGATGTTGAGGATTACCTAAGTCCAGAAAGGACAAGTGGAGGGAAATTTCAGGAGCTGGGGTGGCCGTTTCCCTTGAACTGGTGCTAGTTACAGGTGGCTCGTGGAGTATTTCACTAACCCACACTTTTATGTGCCACTCTGTTTATGTCATATTTTTCATAGTAAAAATTATTAGAAAGAAACCCAAACCCTAACTGTGCAGAACATCAGATGAAGTAAATGATGTCAGAGAATAGAAAATAATAAATGCTCTAGGATTCAAATTTGGGAGAGAGGAGGCTGAGCTGCTGTGAGAGAAGGGTTTGGGGACAAGGTTAGGGCTCCTGCAGTGGCCTGGTGAATAGGAACGGGGATCATTCAGGACCAGCAGACTGCGAGGCGGGGGCTCCAGGCGTTTAGCCTGGGAACCCAGGCAGTTGTGGCTCCTGCCATAGTCAGGTGTGCCCAGGTCCTAGCACCACAAAGATAAGACCAACTGGGCCATAAGCCAAGGGCCCAGGGCTTGGGCATCTCCTTAGGGCTCCCTCAACTCCTGGAAACCCTCCTGCCGGCTCCTGCCCAGGCCTTGTCTCAGTTGTACACCAATCCTGCTCCACCCTGCTGGGCTCAGACTCTGCTCCAAGCTCTCTTGCTGATAGACCAGGCGCTCAGGGATCAGCCGCCAGGCCTGGAGCACAGCCCCCTTTCTGCCTCCGTGTTGGTTCCTGCACAGATCTGAGTCTCTAACTGGGCTCCTGCCCTGTAGCTGATACCTGCTACCTCGCCCTGCTCAGGCTGAATCACTTTCTGCCAAATACAGTCCCATGTCCTCTGGGCTAATTCCTGCTCTCCCCTTTCTGCTTGATGTTGAGTGTTCCTTAAATTCCACCCAACTCAAAGATTAGAGAGTTAGCCTAAGGAGGAACTGCTAGAGAGGCAGACAGGGGCAAAGGTGAGCTCAACAAGGGAGTGTGTGAAGGGGCAGGTAGGGTAACACTGGGGCTACTGCAGCTGGTTCCTAACTGGGCTCCTCAAAGCCTCTTGCCCTCTCCTGTCCATTGTACTCAGATGTACACTCCACAGTACATTATTCACATTTGCACATAGATAACAACATAACTCTGGTCCTAGGAGGTTTCCCTGGTGGCTGAGATGGTAAAGAATGTGCCTATAATGCAAGAGATCTGGGTTCGATCCCTGGGTCAGGAAGATCCCCTGGAATAGGGAATGGCTTCCCGCTCCAGTATTCTATGGACAGAGGAGCCTGGTGGGCTACAGTCCATAGCGTCACAAAGAGTCGGACATGACTGAGTGACTAACAGGAGGTGTGCAGCTCACAGCTTGTATGGTCATACAGCCATGTCACTTAAAGTCCAAAATCCTCATGCAGCGCTTCACAGGGCAGAAGCTGACTCCAGCCCACCTCTCCAGTCTCATGTCACGCCATGTTCTGCTCATTCTCTGACCACAATGGCTTTCTTTTACAACCTCCCAATAGGCTGTCCTCCATTATCTCAGCCTCTGCACACACTGTTAAACATCTAGATTGTTCTTCCCAAGTAGCTGACTCTTGATCCTCTTGCAGACCTCAGCTCAAAGCACTGCCTCCTTCGTGAAGTCTTTCTGACACCTGGTCTTGGTGAGGGCACTCTGTCTTATGTTCTCAAAACTCCCACACTCTTCCTTCACAGCACTCTCTCCAGTTCTAACTCAATGATTTGTGTGCTTATTTGATGAAATCTGTCTCTGCCTGGACTCTGAGCAATGTGATTGCAGAGAATTGATCGTGTTTTGCTCCAGTGCCTGTTCTGGTACCTGGCATGCACAGACCTCAGACATATTAGTGGGAGATAAATGAATCAACTGATGCTGAAGCTGAAACTCCAATACTTTGGCCATCTCATGCAAAGAGCGGACTCATTTGAAAAGACCCTGATGCTGGGAAAGATTGAGGGCAGGAGGAGAAGGGGACAACAGAGGATGAGATGGTTGGATGGCATCACTGACTCGATGGACATGGGTTTGGGTGGACTCTGGGAGATGGTGATGGACAGGGAGGCCTGGTGTGCTGCGGTTCATGGGGTCACAAAGAGTTGGACATGACTGAGCAACTGAACTGAAATGAATGAATAATTGCCCAGTGTCCTGGAAGCCAAGAAAAAAAAATTCCAGAAAGAGGGAATGACTAATAGAGCCATATACTCCCAAGAAGGTAAGCACTGGAAAGAGTCTCAGGGGACATGGTCCTGCTGGTGGCTTGGGAGAGCACATGGCCATGTGTAGGTGGAGGCAAAGTGTCCACAGCAGAATGAGCAGTGGGTGTGGGTGCAAAGGAGGACCTTGGGAGCCTGATGAAGCACAGACATGGATGGAGATGAGAGGATGTGTTTTTCTTTTAAAGCTGGGTGAGTTCTAAGGTTGCTTGAGAAAGAAAATGGCCAATATGAGAAAAGGTTTAAAAATGCCCATTTAACCTAATTAATTTTATTTCTTCTTTTATTGAAGTAAGTTGGTTTACAATACTACATTAGTTTCAGGTGTACAACACAGTGATTCAAGAAAAGTTATGAGCAACCTAGATAGCATATTCAAAAGCAGAGACGTTACTTTGCGACTAAGGTCTGTCTAGTCAAGGCTATGGTTTTTCCAGTGGTCATGCATGGATGTGAGAGTTGGACTGTGAAGAAGGCTGAGCACCGAAGAATTGATGCTTTTGCACTGTGGTGTTGGAGAAGACTCTTGAGAGTCCCTTGGACTGCAAGGAGATCCAACCAGTCCATTCTGAAGGAGATCAGCCCTGGGATTCCTTTGGAAGGAATGATGCTAAAGCTGAAACTCCAGTACTTTGGCCACCTCATGAGAAGAGTTGACTCATTGGAAAAGACTTTGATGCTGGGAGGGATTGGGGGCAGGAGAAGGGATGACAGAGGATGAGGTGGCTGGCTGGCATCACGGACTCGGCGAACATGAGTCTGAGTGAATTCTGGGGGCTGGTGACGGACAGGGAGGTCTGGCGTGCTGCGATTCATGGGGTCACAAAGAGTCAGACACGACTGAGCAACTGAACTGAACTCCATTTAAAGTCACTAAAAACAATGGCTATATCTTCCTGTGCCGTAGAGTATATCCTTGTTGCTTATTTTATACATAGTAGTTTGTATCTGTTAATCCTCTACCAATATCTTGTTCCTCTCTCCTTCCCTTTCCCTGCTGGTAACCACTAGTTTCTTCTCATATCTGTGAGTCCCTGTTGTGTTGTATTCATTTTCTTTTTTTAGATTATACATATAAGGGAGATCATATAGTATTTGTCTGTCTTTAGCTTATTTCACTAAGCATAATATTCTGTAGGTCCATCCATGTTGCTGAAAATAGCAGTATTTCATTTGTCTTTATGGCTGAGTAGTATTCCATATTATACATACACCACATTTTCTTAATCCATTGATTTGTTGATGAGCACTTGGGTTGCTTCCATGTCTTGGCTATTGTAGATAGTGCTGCTGTGAACATCAGGTGCATGTATCTTTTTGAACTAGAGACTTCATCTTTTCTAGTTACATACCCAGCAGTGGAATTGCTAGATCATATTGTAGTTCATGAGAAGAGTTGACTCATTGGAAAAGACGCTGATGCTGGGAGGGATTGGGGGCAGGAGGAGAAGGGGGCGACAGAGAATGAGATGGCTGGATGGCATCACTGACTCGATGGACGTGAGTCTGAGTGAACTCCGGGAGATGGTGATGGACAGGGAGGCCTGGCGTGCTGCGATTCATGGGGTCACAAAGAGTTGGACACGACTAAGCGACTGAACTAAACTGAACTGATTTGTAGTTCAACTTTTAGATTTTAAGGAAGCGCCATACTATTTTTCATCAGTTAAGTCACTCAGTCATATCCAACTCTTTGCGACCCCATGGACTACAGCATGCCAGGCTTCCCTGTCAATCACCAACCCTGGAAGCTTGCTCAAACTCATGTCCATTGAGTCGGTGATGTCATCCAAACATCTCATCCTCTGTCATCCCCTTCTCCTCCTGCCTTCAATCTTTTCCAACATCAAGGTCTTTTCTAATGAGTCAGTTCTTCGCATTCAGGTGGTCAAAGTATAGGAGTTTCAGCTTCAGCATCAGTCCTTCCAATGAATATTCAGGACTGATTTCATTTAGGATTGACTGGTTGGATCTCCTTGCAGTCCAAGGGACTCTCAAAGAGTCTTCTCCAACACCACAGTTCAAAACCATTAATTCTTTGGCGCTCAGCTTTCTTTATAGTCCAACTCACATTCATACATGACTACTGGAAAAACCATAGCTTTGACTAGACAGACTTTTGTTGGCAAAGTAATGTCTCTGCTTTTTAACATGCTGTCTAGGTTGGTCATAGCTTTTCTTCCAAGGAGCAAGCGTCTTTTAATTTCATGGCTACAGTCACCATCTTCAGTGATTTTGGAGCCCCCCAAAATAAAGTGCTTACTTCAGCAGCACATATACTATTTTCCATAGTGGCTTCAATAATTTTTATTCCTACTAGCAGTGTAGAAGGGTTCCCTTTTCATCCTCTCCAGCATTTACTATTTGCAGATATTTTCCTGATAGCCATTCTGCGAGGTGTGAGGTGCTCTCTCTCTCATTCTGATTTGCATTTCTTAGGTTAGTGATGCAGAGCATCTTTTCATGTGCTTGTTTCCCATCTATATATCTTCTTTTAAAAATGTCTGTTCAGGTCTTCTGCTCATCTTTTAATCAAGCTGTTTGACTTTTTGCTATTGAGTTGCATGAGCTACTTATATATTTTGGATGGTGGTTTAGTCACTCAGTTGTATCTGACACTTTGTAACCCCATGGACTGTAACCTGCCAGGCTCATCTGTCCATGGGATTTTCCAGGCAAGAATATTGGAGTGGGTTGCCATTTCCTTCTTCAGGGGACTTAGCAACCCAGGGATTGAATCCAGGTCTCCTGCATTGCAGTCAGATTCTTTACCAGCTGATCTGCCAGGGGATCCTCTAGTGACCACTTACTGGTAATACAATTTGAAAATATTTTCTCCCATTCAGTAGGTTGTTTTTTTTTTGTTGTTGTTGTTATTTTGTCAATGTTTCTTTTGATGTGCAAGCTTTTAAATTTAAGTCTCATTTATTTATTTTTGCTTTTGTTTCTTTCCTGTTAGGAGAGACCTACGAAAATATGCTACAATTTGTCAAAGAATATTTGGCCTGTGTTCTGTAGGAGTTTTATGGTTTCAGGTTTTAAATTTAGGTTTTTAATACACTTTGAGTTTATTTTTATATACAATATGAACAAATGTTCTAATTTGTTTCTTTTACATGTAGCTGTCCGGTTTTCCCAGTACAAGTTATTGAAGAGACTGTCTTTTCTCCATTGTACATTTTTGCCTCCTTTGTTGTAGATAAACTGAGCACAAGTGTCTGGGTTTATTTCTGGGCTCTCTATTCTGTTCCATTGATGTATATGTCATTTTTTATTACTGTAGCTTTGCAATGTAAAGTTATAGCAAATGATTCCCCCAGCTTTGTTCTTTATTCTCAAGATCACCTTGGCAATGTGGGGTGTTTTGTGGTTACATATAAATTTTAGGATTATTTTTTTCTAGTTCTGTGAAAAATGTCATAAGTATTTTGGAAGAGATTATGTTAAATCTATAATTGCTTTGAGTGCTATGGACATCTTAACTATTAATTCTTCCAATCCATGAACATGGAATACCTTTCCATTTCTTTGAATCATCTTTAATTTCCTTCATAAGTGTTTCATGGTTTTCAAATTATAGAACTTTCACTTTCTACAACTTTACTGAATTCATTTATTAGTTCTAGTAGTTTTTTGGTGGAGACTTTACTGCTGCTGCTAAGTCACTTCAGTCGTGACCGACTCTGTGTGACCCCATAGTTGGCAGCCCACCAGGCTCTGCCATCCCTGGGATTCTCCAGGCAAGAACACTGGAGTGGGTTTGCCACTTCCTTCTCCAATGCAAGAAAGTGAAAAGTGAAAGGGAAGTTGCTCAGTCGTGTCCGACTCTTAGCGACCCCACGGACTGCAGCCCACCAGGCTCCTCCGTCCATGGGATTTTCCAGGCTAGAGTACTGGAGTAGGGTGCCATTGCCTTCAGGGTTTTCAGAATATCGTACTGTGTTGTCTACAGAGGTGACTTTGTATATGTCACCTCTGTAGCTTTTCTTCCCGTCCAGTTGGATACTTTTTATCTCTCTTTTCTGACTGCTATGGCTAGGACTTCCAACACTGTTAACTAGAAGTGATGAAAATGGGCATCCTTGTCTTATTCCAGATTTTAGAGAAAAAGCTTTTTAGCTTTTCACTGTTGAAAGCTTTTTAGCTTGTTAGCTTTTCACTGTTGGAGTTAACTGTGGCTTTATCATGTTGTTGTTCAGTTGCTCAGTTGGGTATGACTCTTTGCAACCCCATGAACTGCAGCAAGCCAGGCTTTTTTATGCTTCACTAACTCCCAGAGTTTGCTCAAGCTCATGTCCATTGAGTCGATGCCATCCAGCCATCTCATCTTCTGTCGTTCCCTTCTTTTCCTGCCTTCAGTCTTTCCCAGCATCAGGTCTTTTCCAATGAATCCACTCTTTTCATCCACTCTTTTCATCTGGTCAAAGTATTAGAGCTTCAGCTTCAGTCCTTCCAATGAATATTCAGGGTTGATTTCCTTTAGGACTGACTGGTTTGATCTCCTTGCTGTCCAGGGAATTCTCAACGGTCTTCTCCAGCACCACATTTCAAAAACATCAATTATTTGGCACTCAGCTTTTTGTATGGTCCAACTCTCACATGCATACAGAACCTGGAAAAACTATACTTTTGACTAGATGAACCTTTGTTGGCAAAATGATGTCTCTGCTTTTTATATGCTGTCTATGTTTGTCATAGTTATTCTTTCAAGGAGCAAGCATCTATTAATTTCCTGGCTGTAGTCACTGTCTCTAGTGATTCTAGAGCCCCCAAAAATAAAGTCCATCACTGTTTCCATTGTTTCCCCACCTATTTGCCATGATGTGATGGGAATGGATGTCATGATCTTAGTTTTTTGAATGCTAAGTTTTAGGCCAGCCTTTTCACTCACCTCTTTCATCTTCATCAAGAGGCTCTTTAGTTCCTCTTCACTTTTGGTCATTAGGGTGGTATCATTTGTGTATATGAGGTTACTGATATTTCTCCTTGATTCCATTTTGTGATTCATCCAGCCCAGCATTTCTCATGATGTACTCTGCATGTAAGTTAAATAAGCAGGATGACAATGTACAGCCTTGAGACACTCCTTTCTCAATTTGAAACCAGTCCATTGTTCCATGTCTGGTTCTAACTGTGGTTCTTTGGCCTGCATACAGGTTTCTCAGGAAGCAGGTAATGTGGTCTGGTATTCCCATCTCTTAAAGTTTCCACAGTTTGTTGTGATCCACACAGTCAAAGGCTTTAACATAGTCAATGAAACAGAAGTAGATATTTTTCTGGAATTCTCTTGCTTTTTCTATGATCCAACAGATGTTGGCAATTTGATCTCTGGTTCCTTTGCCTTTTCTAAATCCATGTTGTACATGTGGAAGTGCTCCATCACGTACTGCTGAAGCCTAGTTTGAAGGGTTTTCAGCATTACCTTCCTAGCATGTGAAATGAGAGGATAATTGTGCAGCAGTCTGAACATTCTTTGGCATTGCCTTTCTTTGGGATGGGAATGAAAACCAACCTCTTCCAATCCTGTGGCCACTGCTGAGTTTTCCAAATTTGCTGGTATATTGAGTGCAGCACTTTCACATCATCTTTTAGGATTTGAAATAGTTCAACTGGAATTCCATCACCTCTAGCTTTGTTCATTGTAATGCTTTCTAAGGCCCACTTGACTTCATACTCCAGGATGTCTGGCTCTAGGTGATTGACCACATCACTGTGATTATCCAGGCCATTAAGACCTTTTTTGTACAGTTCTGTGTATTTTTGCCACCTCTTATTTTCTTCTGCTTCTGTCCTTTATCATGCCCATCTTTGCATGAAATGTTCCCTCGTTATCTCTAATTTTCTTAAAGACATCTCTAGTTTTTCCCATTCTATTGTTTTCTTCCATTTCTTTGCACTGTTCACTTAAAAAGGCTTTCTTATCTTAAATCAACTTTATTGTATCAAGATATGTTCCTTCTATACCAACTCTGAGAATTTTTTTTTTTATCATGAATGGCTGTTGAATTTTTTCAAATACCTTTTGTGTCTAATGAGATGATCATATGATTTTTATTCTTCCTTTTTTTAATGTGATGTAGTACATTGATTTAGGGATACTGAACCATCCTTGCATTCCTGGGATAAGTCCCATTTGATTTTGGGATTTTTATATTGTTGAATTTGGGTAATATTTTTGTCATGAATTTTTCCTTATGTTTATCATAGATATTGGCCTGTAATTTTTTATTTTTTGTAGTATCTTTGCCTCATTTTGGTATCTGGATAATGATGACCTTGTAGAATGAATTTATGAATGTTCTCCTCTCTTCAGTGTTTTTCAGCAGTTGAGAAGGATGATATTAGTTCTTTGTGCTATACAGTAGGACCTTGTTCTTTATCCATTCCATATATAATAGCTTACCTCTGCTAACTCAAACCTCCCACTTCATCTCTTCCCCAACCCCCTCTACCTTGGCAACCACAAGTCTGTTCTCTATGAGTCTGCTTATGTTTTGTAGATATGTTCATTTGTGCCATATTTTAGATTCCATATATAAGTGATTACATATGGTATTTATTTTTCTTTTTTCTGACTTCACTTGGTATGAAAATCTCTAGTTGTGCTTGTGTTGCTGCCAAGGGAATCATTTCATTCCTGATTATGGCTGAGTAGTATTCCATCGTATATTAATATATGTATGGATTCTTCTTTATTCATTCATCTGTCAGTGGACATTTAGGTTATTTCCATGTCTTGGCTTTTATGAAGAGTGCTGCTGTGAACACCGGGGTGCATGTATCTTTTGGGGTTATAGTTTTGTCCAGAAATCTTCTGAGGAGTGAGACTGCTGGGTCACATGGTAATTCTGTTTTTGTTCTCCGAGGAACCTCCATACTGTTTCCCATAGTGGCTGTACCAACTTACATTCCCACCAACGTGCAGGAGAGTTCCCTTTTCTCCACATCCTCTCCAGCATTTGTTATTTGTAGAGTTTTAAAAGCAATTTTATTTACTTATCCATTCACTATTTTGGCTGAGGTGGGTCTCTGTTGCCGTGCAGGGGCCACTCTCTAGTCGTGGTGCGCGGGCTTCTCATTGCAGTTGCTCCCCTTGTTGCAGGGCACAGGCTCTGGGCACACAAGCTTCAGCAGTGCAGCACGTGGGCCCAGCAGCTGCAGATCCAGGGCCCTAGAGCGCAGGCTCACTAGTTGCAGTGCATGGACTTAGTCACTCTGGCACGTGGGATCTTCCCAGATCAGGGATTGAACATGTGTCTTCTGCATTAGCAGGATGCTTCCTTACATGGACTGAGCCACCAGGGAGTTTTTATTGATGACCATTCTGACTGGTGTGAAGTGGTGCCTCATTGTAGTTTTGACTCGCATTTCTCTAGTCATTAGCAAGACCGAGCATCTTTCCATGTGTCTTGACCATGGAGAGAGATCTGTTTAGGTCTTCTACCCATCTCTGGACTGCACTGTTTTTTTGTTGTTGTTGTTGTTCTTGAGCTGTATGAGCTGCTGTGTATTTTGGAAATTACGCGCCTTTGTCAGTCACATCACTTGCAGATATTTTCTCCTATTTTGTGCATTGTCTTTTTAAAAATGGTTTCCTTTTCTATGCAGAAGCTTGTAAGTTTGGTTAGGACCCATTTGTATATTTTTGTTTTTATTTCTATTGCTCTGGGAGACTGACCCAAGAAAACAGTGGTACAATTTAAGTCAGAGTATGTTCTGCCTATGATCTCTCTAGAAGTTTTATGGTGTCATGTTTTATGTTTAAGTCCTTAAGCCATTTTGAGTTTATTTTTGTGTATGGTGAGAAGGTGTGTTCTAACTTCACTGACTTATATGCAGCCCTTCAACTTTCCCAACACCATTTGTTAAAGAGACTGTCTTAATTCCCATTGTATATCCTTGCTTCCCTTCTCAAAAATAAAGCTACTGGAGGTGTTTGGGTTTACTTCTGGGCTCTCTGTTCTGTTCCATCGATCCATCTGGCTGTTTCCGTGCCAGTACCACACTGTCTTCAATTACTGAAACTCTGTAGTAACCAAAAGTCTGGGAGGATTATGCCTTCTGCTTTGTTCTTTTTCTTCAGAATTGTTTTGGCAATTATGGATCTTTTATGGTTTCACATACATTTTAGGATTATTTGTTCTAGTGCTTTGAAATATGTCATGAGTGACAGGATTGTATTAAATCTGGAGATTTCTTTAGGTTCTGCAGAGGAGGAAATGGCAACCCACTCCAGTATCCTTGCCTAGAGAATTCTATGGACAGAGGAGCCTGGTGGGCTACAGTCCATGGGGTTGCAAAGAGTCAGACATGACCAGGGCAACTAACACACGCACTTGGGTTGTATGGCCATTTTAACAAAATATAAATCCTTCCAATCCAAGGGCATGGGATATCTCTCTACTTCTCTGAATCAACTTCAATTTCCCTTACTGATGTTTTGTAGTTATCAGTGTGTAAGTCTTCCATTTCTTTTGTAAGGTTTATTTCTAAGTATTTCTTTCTTTGGGAATTTAACTTTGAAAGGGTTTTTTTTTTTTTTTTTAAATGCTGCTTCTAGAATATTTATCTTAAATTTTATTTATCTGTTTCTCTGTGGCTGTGCTGGATCTCCACTGTTGTGTGCAGGCTTTTTGTGGCAAGCAGCGGCTCCTCTCTGGTGCGGTGCGTGGGCTTCTTAGCGTGCTGGCTCCTCTTGTGCAGCATGGGCTCCCGGGCTCTCAGACTTCAGAAGGTGTTTCACACGGGCTCAGTAGTTGTGGCACATGGGCCCAGCTACCCTATGGCACGTGGAATCTTCCTGAACGAGGGATCCAGCCTGTGTCCTTTGCATCGGCAGGTGGATTCCCAACCACTGGGCCACTGTGAAAGTCTGGTACTGTTTTTTACATTCCCTTTCTGATATTTCATTGTTAGTGTAAATAAATGCAATTGATTTTTGTATGTTAATCTAATATCCTGCTACCTTGCTAAATTTTTTTTTATCAGTTCTAGTAGTTTTTGTGCGTAGTCTTTAGGGTTTTCTATAGAAAGAGAATCGTGACATCTGCATGTAATGACAATTTTACCTCTTCCTTCCCATTGGATAACTTTTCTTTTTCTCATCTGATTGCTGTGGTTGGTAGGACTTCCAATACTATGTTGATTAAAAGAGGTTAAAGTGTATGTCCTTGTTCCAGATTTTAGCAGGAAGACTTTTAGCTTTTCATTATTGAGTATTATATTGGCTATAGTTTTGTTATGAATAGCTTTTATTATGTTGAGATATGATCCCTTGATACCCACATTGGTAAGAGTTTTTAACATGAATGGACGTTGAATATTATCATATGCTTCTTTGGCATCTATTGAGATGATCATGTGGTTTTTGTCTTTTCTTTTGTATGTGGTGTATTGCATTGACTGATTTGCATACACTGAAGCATCCTTGTGTACTTGGGATGAATCCACTTGGTTTTGGTCTATGATCTTTTTCATTTGCTGTTGGATTCAGTTTGCTAATGTTTTGATGAGAATTTTTCATCTATATTCATCAAAGATATAAGCCTGTGGTTTTGTTTTTTGGTAGTATCTTTATCAGATATTGGTATCAGGGTGATGGTGGTTTCAGAGAATGTCTTCGGAAGTGTTCCTCCCTCTTCAGTTTTTTGGAGGAGTTTGGGGCTTCCCTGGTGGCTCAGAGGTTAAAGCATCTGCCTCCAATGTGGGAGACCTGGGTTCGATCCCTGGGTCGGGAAGATCCCCTGGAGAAGGAAATGGCAATCCACTCCAGTACTCTTGCCTGGAGAATCCCATGGATGGAGAAGCCTAGGAGGCTACAGTCCACGGGGTCGCAAAGAGTCGGACACGACTGAGCGACTTCACCTTCACCTTTGAGAAGGACTGGTGTAAGTTATCCTTTGTTTGGTAGAATTGCCTGTGAAGCCATCTGGTTCTGGACTTTTATTTGTACAGAGTTTTAAAATGACAGATTCTGTTTCACCTCTGGACTTCTCTGGTGGCTCGGTAAAGAATCCACCTGCCAGTGTGGAAGACATAGGTTTGATCTCTGGGCTGGGAAGATATTCTGGAGAAGGAAATGGCAACCCATTGCTGTATTCTTGCCTGGCAAATCTCATGGACATAGCCTGGTGGGCTATAGTCCACATCATCACAAAAGAGTAGGACATGACTTAGCAACTAAACAACAACAAAAATTTCATCTTGAGTGATAGGTCAGTTCAAACTGTCTTTTTGATTCAATTTTTGTGGGCTTTATATTTCTAGAAACTTGTCCATTTCTTCTAGGTTGTCAAATTTGTTTGCATATAATTGTCTCTAGTGAATCAGTTATAAATATACATATTGCTGCTGTTCTGCCGCTCAGTTGTATACAACTCTTTGTGATTTCATGAATGGCAACATGCCAGGCTTGCCTATCCTTCACTATCTTCTGGAGATTAAATCAGACTCATATCCACTGAGTCAATGATGCCATCCAACCATCTCATCACCCCCTTCTCCTCTTGCCCTCAATTTTTTCCAGAACCAGGATCTTTTCCAATGAATCTGCTCTTTGCATCAGGTGGCCAAAGTACTGGAGCATCAGCATCAGTCCTGCCAATGAATATTCAGGACTGATTTCCTTTAGGATTGACTGGTTTGATCTCCTTGCTGTTCAGGGACTCTCAAGAGTCTTCTTCAACACTACAGTTTGAAAGCATCAGTTCTTCAGTGCTCAGCCTTCTTTATGGTCCAACTCTCACATCTGTACATAAGTACTGGAAAAACCACAGCTTTGACTAGATGAGACTTTTGTTGGCAAACTGATGTCTCTGCTTTTTAATATGTTGTCTAGGTTTGCCATTGCTTTTCTTCTAAGGAGCAAATGTCTTTTAACTTTGTGGCTACAGTCACTGTCCACAGTGATTTTGGAGCCTAAGAAAATAGTCTGTCACTGTTTCCACTTTTTCCCTGTCTCTTTGCCATGAAGTGATAGGACTGGACGCCATGATCTTATTTTTTTGAATGTTGAGTTTTAGGCCAGCTTTTATCACTCTTCTCTTTTAACTTCATTAAGAGGCTCTTTAGTTCCTCTTCACTTTCTGCCATTAAAGTAGTATGATCTGCATATCTAAAGTTGTTTATATTTCTACTGGCAATTTTGATTCCAGCTTGTGATTCATCCAACCCAGCATTTTTTAGGACGTACTCTGCATGTAAGTTAAATAAGCAGGGTGCCAAATTCAGCTTTGATATATTCCTTTCCTTATTTGGAACTAGTCTGTTGTTCCGTGTCCAGTTCTAACTGTTGCTTCTTGACCTGCATACAGGTTTCTCAGGAGGTAGGTAAGGAGGTCTGGTTCCCATCTCTTTAAGAATTTTCTACAGTTTGTTGTGATCCACATAGTGAAAGGCTTTAGTGTAGTCAATGAAGCTGAAGTAGATGTTTTTCTGTAATTCTCTTGCTTTTTCTGTGATCCAACAGATGTTGGCTGATCTCTGGTTGTTCTGCTTTTACTAAAACCATCTTGTATACGTGGAAGTTCTCAGTTCATGTACTGTGAAGCCTAGCTTGCAGAATTTGGGGTATTACTTTGCTAGCATGTGAAGTAAGTACAATTGTGTGGTAGTCTGAACATTCTTTCCCATTGCTGTTCTTTGGGACTGGAATGAAAACTGACCTTTTCCAGTCCTGTGACCACTGCTGAGTTTTCCAAATTTGCTGGTATACTGAGTGCAGCATTTTAACAGCATCATCTTTTAGGATTTGAAATAATTCACCTGGAATGCTATCACCTCCGCTAGCTTTGTTCATACCAGTGCTTCCTAAGGCCCACTTGACTTTGCACTCCAAGATATCTGGCTCTAGGTGAGTGATTAAAACATTGTGGTTATATGGGTCATTAATAACTTTTTTTGTACAGTTCTTCTATATATTCTTGCCACTTCTTAATCTCTTCTGCTTCTATTAGGTCCATACTGTTTCTGTCCTTTATCATGCTCCTTTGCATGAAATGTTCCCTTGATACCTCTAATTTTTGGAAAGCAATCTCTAGCTTTTCAAATTCTGTTGTTCTTCTCTATTTCTTTACATTGTTCACTTAAGAAGGCTTTCTTATCCCTCCTTGCTATTCTTTGGAATTCTGCATTCAGATGGGTATATCTTTCCTTATCTCCTTTGCCTTTCACTTCTCTTCTTTTCTTGGCTATTTGTAAAGTCTCCTCAGATAATCATTTTGCCTTGTTGCATTTCCTTTTCTTGGGGATGGTTTTGATCACTGCCTCCTGTACAGTGTATGAACCTCCATTCATAGTTCTTCAGGCACTCTATGAGGTCTAATCCCTTGAATCTATTTGTCACTTCCACTGTATAATCATAAAAGGGATTTGATTTAGATCATATCTTAATGGCCTAGTGGCTTTCCCTACTTTCTTCAATTAAGGCTGAATTTTGCAATAAGGAGTTCATGATCTGAGCCGTAGTCGGCTCCTGTTTTTGTTTTTGCTGACTGTATAGAGTCTCTCCATCTTTGGCTGCAAAAAATACCATCAACCTGAATTTGATCTTGATATCTGATGATGTCCATGTGCAGAGTCATCTTTTGTGTTGTTGGAAGAGGGTGTTTGCTACAACCAGTGCATTCTCTTGGCAAACCTCCGTTAGCCTTTGCCCTGCTCCATTTTGCACTCCAAGGCCAACTTGCCTGTTACTCCAGGCTTCACTTCCTACTTTTGCACTGCAGTCCTGTTTGATGAAAGACATCTTTTTTTTTGTTGTTAGTTCTAGAAGGTCTTGTAGGTCTTCACAGAACCATTCAACATGTACATATATCACTCTTTTAAAAATTATTTTTCCATGTAGGTCATTATAGCGTATTGAGAAGAATTCCCCATTCTATACAGTAGGTCCTTATTATCTCTTTTATATATAGCAGTGTGTATATAATAACTAAGATTATATGTATATAATCCCAGTCTCCCAATTTATGTCTCCATCCCTTCCTCCCCTGTACCATAACCATAAATTTGTATTCTACATCTGTGACTATTTCTGGGTTGTAAATAGGTTCATTTGTAACATTATTTTAGATTCCCCATGTAGGTCATATTGTATGATTTTTTCTCTGACTTCACTCAGTAGACAATCTCTAGGTCCATGAGTTTTCATGCAAATGACGTTATTTCACTGTTTTTTTAATGGCTGAATAATATTCCATGTATATATGTGTTATATCTTCTTTATCCATTCCTCTGCTGATGGACATTTAGGTTGCTTCCGTGTTCTGGCTATTGTATATTATGCTGCAATGAATATAAGGGTGTATGTATCTTTCTCAATATGGTTTTCTCCAGATACATGCACAGGAGTGGGACTGCAGGATCATGTGGTAGTTCTATTTTTAGTTTTTTAAGGAACCTCCATACTGTAATCCATAGTGGCTGTTCCAATTTACATTCCTACCAACAATGTATGAGGGCTCCCTCTCTCCACACTCTTTCTGACCAGTTCTTTAATATTTTAGTTCCTTATTAAATCCGCTGCCCTAATGCAGTTTGCATTCTTATTACTAATGCTTTGAACTCTTCATCGAGTAAATTACGTCCATTTCATTGTTTCTTTTCCACAGGTTTTCTCTTGTTCTTTCAGTTGAAATAAATTTCTGTGTCTTGTCATCTTGCTTAACTTGCTCTGTCCCCGTGAGGTGAGGTGAACCAGTTACCGGCTCCAGGGACGTCCTGTGTGGAGGTGACTGTACAGTCTGCCTGTGTCCAGTGGCTTTGGTGGGACAGCTGGGTCTGACGTGAGCACGGGCCACACCTTTCCCCACGGTGTTCTGGCAGGTGTCCCGCTGGTAGGAGGTGGGGTCGGGAGACGCAGAGCTAGGTGTGAGCTGGGCCTTCTGCTTTGCTCAGTGGCTGAGATCTCCCTATTGGGAGGGAGGCTGGGTCCCAAGTTGCTGAAGCAGAAGCCCTAAGGTAGGAACTGAACTGGCTCTGTTCCCCGTAAGTGTGTGGTCTTCCCCTCCCATCAGCCTCTCCCTAGCGCAGAGCAGGATGGGGCTGGACTGGGCCACAGCGGTGGCCTCTGTGTGGGCTGTGGCAGTCCCAGCCCCAGTTAGGGTCTTAGACCACTTCTGATGTGCTGGCTCCATAAGCACCAGTAGAAGTTTCCCTTGCCCCATGTCCCAATCCCTCAAAACTGAGCATCCCCCTCGGCCGCAACAGCCCTTGCCTTAGCGTGGAGCAGCATCACGGGGCACGTGGGGCTGGCGCGGTACTCATCTCAGGCTGGGGCATATGCTGGGGCAGTTATGGCAAACCAGCCGGGGTCCCCTGCTGTTTCAGTGTGCTTCCTCTGCTTGTTTTGAGAGCTAGCAAGTGTGCTCCTCATGAGAAGAGTCCAGGTTTCATATAGCCCTCCTATTTGTCCTACTGACTTTCAAACCTAAGGGGACTCATCCACCTGGTGTCAGATTCCAGGGCCAGGGTGCCCAATATGTGGCTCAGACTGGCCCCTCCCCAGGGAGGATCTCTGTCCATGTGATCCCCCTCCTCATATGCATCCCCTCCCAGGAGGAGAGGTCCTTGATTGCTTCCCTCCCTTTCCTACCCAATTCTGTGCGGATCTTTTATATAGCATTGATTGTACAAGAGTCTTTCTGCCAGCCTCCAGTTAGTTTTCAGTGAAAATTATTCCACATGTAGATATATTTTTGATGTGTTCATGAAGGAGGTGCGCTCTACATCCATCTACTGTCATATTGATACGTCTCCTCTGTTTTAATTTTAATGTCCACTAAAATTTGAAGTGTATCTTCACTACAATGGGTTAATGATCTGCTTAAAGCCATTTAATATCTTGGAATCGGTTTTCTCACTGGCAAGATTGGGTTTCATGAACATATGAGAGAGAGAAGTCGCTCAGTCATATCTGACTCTTTGCAACCCCATGGACTGTGGCTTACCAGGCTCCTCTGTCCATGGGATTTTCCAGGCAAGAGTACTGAAGTAGGTTGCCATTTCCTTCTTCAGGGGATCTTCCTGACTCAGGGGTCGAACCCAGGTCTCCCACATTGAAGCAGATGCTTTACCGTCTGAGCCACCAGGGAAGCCTCGTGAACTATGAAGGGCTCCCTAAATGGTAGTTTCTTTTCAACTTTCCCATCTTTGCCTGGTAGCAGAGCTTAACAGATAGCTGTTAAGTCTGTGCTTAAGTCTGTGAAGTCTCCATTGCACAACTCCAGGGGGTACCATTCACATAAAGTAAGCCCTGCTCCTTGGGAAATCTGAGTTCATTCTTTCTGTAGGTCATCACCACAAGGTGGGCCTGGTGAAGTGGGGGACCATAATCAGAGACACTACTTATTGTGTGTTCTTAGCAAGAAAGCCAAGGGCCACACAGGTAGCTCCTGGTAGGCCAGGAGGTGGGCCCTCTCAGCTAGGAAAGGAGCTTTGGATTCCTGGGAATGATCTGTGACTCCCTGCAATATGAATACAGCCTCTTTAAAACCTTGGGCTAATAAAGTGTATTATTAGCAAGTCAGTACTGCTCCGATCTCTTCTTTATGCTGGTCCAGAGTCCCTTTCTGGGAGCAGACAGGACGGTAGGGCTCCTGGATAGACAGCCAGAGCAGAAGCTGTCTGGTCAAGGCCAAGAAGAAAGGAGTCAGACTCCAGGCCATGCCCTCTATGGACCCACTTGGGCCACCCCAGCCTCCCTCATCCCAGTCTGAGGTCCCTTCTCTGATGCCTTCCTACCTCCACCTGAGTTCCTTGACCAAGGGGGGAGGAGATCAGGAGGCTCAGTGCCACCAGCTGGTGGGGGCTGGAATCAATGGGGTGGTACAAGCCCCCTACTCAGGGTGAGTCCAGACTCGAAGATGTCCTTTGTGTTCCAGCCTCCATCCCATCTCCAATGGATAGAGCTCACAGGCAGTCTTTGCCTTGCTCTCCTGTTTCCATCCTTTGGTATGGGTTATTTTGGTGGTGATTTGCTACCCTGTCTAGTGATTTAGCAATAAGCTTTAATTTTTTAAAATATGACGAGGATCCAGAAAAGTACATGCTATACACATACACACACAGTTTTAAATAGTTGTATGAAAACCCTCATGTAACCACAATTCATGTCCAAGGTAGACTATTGCCAGTACCCTAGAAGCACCCCTTTCCTCTCTGCATTCAGGCATGCAGTCACCCTGCAAAGGTAACACTATCCCCACTTGTATCATGATTACTCTTGATACACTGGATGTAAGATTACATTCCACCAGCAACATATCAACCCTTAGACATCAAATTGTAGTTTTGCCTATTTTTATACTTTATAATACATAGATTTAGACTACACATTATCTTGTGATTTTTTTTTACTCAAAATTGTTTATAGGATTCATCTCTAAAACAATTTCATTGATGTATATTTTATGGTTTTGTTGAGGTATAACTAATTAACTGTGTTCTGTGTTCTGCTGTCTTTCAAGAAAATTCTCAATTTGTTGACTACTTCTGGTAAGTTTCCAGTGCCTTGAAATGGCTGCTTTTGATCATTTTGTCCAGTTTTACACTTGCTTTTTTGCAGAGGATAATCATTGACCTCTTCATGCTTCAGCAACTAAAGTCTCTCTCGTGATTTCTCACTTCATTCCTTTTTATTGTTGCCACTGTGCAATAATCCATGGTATGAGTGTACTTCAGTGTATTTAGCTTGCTTGGAATGCACATGCCCGTGTAGTCCATTATGGATATTCTTAGACTAGTGGCCCGGTATACGGACCTGCGAACTTATGAGTGGAATTGTTAGTCATAGGGTATACTAGTTTTCTGTTGCTACTTTAACATATTATCATATATCTGGTGGCTTAAAACAAGCCAAATTTATCATCTTACAATTCTAAAGACCTGTCTAAGACAGGTCTCACTGGGACAAAATCAGGGTGCCAGCAGGGCTGTGTTCACCTCTGGAGATTCTCCGGGAGAATCTGTTTTCTTGCTCTTTCTAACCCTCTAGGGGCTGCCTGCGTGCTTTGGCTTACGGCCTCCTTTCATCTTCAAAGTCAGCGATGGCTGGTGGAGTCTTTCTCATGCTGCGTCACTCTGGTTATCCGGATCATCTGGGGGGTTCCAATGAGGATCCAGCTAAAGATCCTCAGCTTACATCTGCAAAAAGTCTCTTTTTGCATGTAAGGTAATAACAGGTCCCAGGGATTAGGATGTGGACATTTTGAATCATACATGGACATGTGAATGATAAATCTTTTATTCATTTAGTTTTGGCTGCACCGGGACTTAGTTGCTGTGGGTGCTCTCTTGCTCTAATTGAGGCAAGCAGGGGCTGCTCTCTAGTTGTGGGGCTCAGGCTTCTCCTTGTGGTGCCTTCTCTTGTTGCAGAGTATGGGCTTCAGTAGCTGCGGCTTGTGGGCTCCAGGCACAGGCTCAGTAGCTGTGGTGCACAGACTTAGTTGCTCCTGCAGTAGGGATCAAACCCACGTCCCCAGCATTGGCAGGCAGATTCTTATCCACTGTGCCATGGAAGCCCCTATGATAAATCCTAAATGCATTACACAGGACAAATAGGGACTTCCCAGGGGGCACTAGTGGTAAAAGAACCTGCCAGCCAACGCAGGAGACATAAGAGATCTGAGTTTGATCCCTCGGTCGGGAAGATCCCCTGGAGAAGGAAATGGCAACCCACTCCAGTATTCTTGCCTGGAGAACCCCATGGACAGAGGAGCCTGGCGAGCTACAGTCTATAGGGTCACAAAGAGTTGGACACAATTGCGGTGATTTAGCATGCAAGTACACAGGACGAAGAGAAAGTCTCTGTTGCTGTACATCCTTGCTGACACTGGTATCAGAGCTTAAAAATTTTGCCACTGGTCTGTAAACTATCTCCTAAGGGAATGGAGGAGGGAAGTTCAATCATTTCCCAAATTTCCAGCCTCTGACCAAATCCTTCCACAAACTAACCTGCCTTCCCCTGCCTGGATTTTCAGCATTGTTTGAAGTAGCCTGGTCCCAGCTGTTAGACTCCTTATATTTTAGACCTTCCATCAGCCTGCTGGCTGTCTTACATGCAGACTTCATTCCTATCTGGTTCTAGGTGTCTTCTAGTCCCCATATGCCTAGAGTGGTGCTATCTTAACCATATTAAAAAATGAATCTATTTGAATGATTACAGAGTGGTCATGTGCAACTGAAGAGGCATGGTATGACACCCTAAATAAAAAGCCACTGTCTTCATGCCAATATTTCAGCTGCTCCACTGGCCATGAACTTGATGCTAAAGCTTGATTGGATTTACACTAACTGGGGCTGATTCATTAGAAAAGACCTTGATGCTGGGAAAGATTGAAGGCTGGAGGAGAAGGAAATGACAGAGGATGAGATGGTTGGATAGCATCACTGACTCGATGGACGTAAGTTTGAGCAAGCTTCAGGAGATGGTGAAGGTCAGGGAGGCCTGGAGTGCTGCAGTCCATGGGGTTGCAAAGAGTCAGACATGACTAAGCGACTGAACAACAACTGGGGCACTAAAAGATTATGAAGCGTGAGTATCAAAAGTCGTCTGAGATGGAAACCCAAAGTTTCTAGGGGATTTCAAGGTGTAACAGAGCTTTGAGTGTGAAACACATGGCAGAGGAAGCATTTTCCTGACCTTAAAAATATTTACCATAAAAAAAATGCCTCTACTACAGCCAGTTTGATGTTGAAACACCCTCAAAGAACTACCTAGATAAGCACTCTTTGAAAAGCCTACAGCATTTACTACCAAATTTCACTTCCCAGACAGAAGCAAAGAAACAAGAGAGAATGCTTGGGTACACTTCTAACAAAGTACAGTCTTACAGAATTCCATTTCACGTCTACTTTATGCACTGGAAATTCTCAGCATGGGCATAGTGCCCAGTATAATAGCAAATAAAACAGACGTGTTTTTCCATTCACACTGGTCAGGAAATTTCATATTAAGCAGTTCAATAATTATATAAGAAATGTCATCTATATGCTGAAATATCCCTATAGAGTAACTGATATTGGAAAAACCATGTTAAAGGGTATAAAAGCTTGAAAACTGGTGTCAGAAGGAGAACTTCCAATCTGTAACCAGAAAGTTTCACATTAGGCAGATCAAGACGACGGAGCTGAAATGCTGGCCGGAACTCTTCCTGCTACATCTCCCATACCCAGAAGCAGGGTGCTTTTAACAGCTGGCCACAGGACGCTTAGAGTCCACTCTTAAAGGCATTAGAATGGCTCGAGAGGCCTTGCAGGGAGGGAGCCTCGAGAGGGACAACAGCATTGCTACAACTTCTCTGGCAGCAACCAGGTGCTCAGAACAAGCTGATGAGAAACAGGACTAAGAAACTGGCTTTTGCTGGCCAGCTGATAGTTACTGAGGTCTGGAAAGCGTCATGAGACAGGGACCAACCAACGTCTTCACAATCAACCTCACTCCTCTGGTTTTCTTGCTTTGTCCTCCAGCCTCATGAGTAAAGGCAGTCCCATAAGATACTGTCACTGCTGCTGCTAAGTCGCTTCAGTGGTGGCCGACTCTGTGTGACCCCATAGACAGCAGCCCACCAGGCTCCTCCGTCCCTGGGACTCTCCAGGCAAGAATACTGGAGTAGGTTGCCATTTCCTTCTCCAATGCATGAAAGTGAAGTCCCTCAGTCGTGTCCGACTCTTAGCGACCCCATGGACTGCAGCCTACCTGGCTCCTCCGTCCATGGGATTTTCCAGCAGGAGTACTGGAGTGGGGTGCCATTGCCTTCTCTGATACTGTCGCTAGCCCTTCCCTTTTCTTTACATGCTTTCCTGTTGTTCCATTCTCTCTCGGTGTATAAGTGGAAGACTTGCAGTGATATAACCACAGCCCTATTCTTTGGCCTGAACTCCAGTTCTCTTTGATTAAAACCTCAAGGTTTCCAAAGCTGACACTTAAAGCATCCCCTCTCAAGCTTGTTTTTCCTCTTACGTTCCCCAGTGCTGCTGATGGTGCCCCACACTTAACTATTTGTTCTTCACACTGCCTTCCAAGTCATCTCTCTGGAATAGAGCTCTGATCACACCACCCACCTGCTCAAGAACCTTCCATGACTCCTACTGTTATGGAATCAAGTCCAAACTTGCTGCCTTGGCATCAAATCCCTCCAAGACTTGCTTCACCGTTGTCAACTAAACTAATTAAACTCAAAAGCTTTTGCACAACAATGGAAACTATGTATAAAACGAAAAGACAACCCACAAAATGGGAGAAATATTTGCAAACAATGCTACCAACAAGGGATTAATCTTCAGAATTTACAAATAGCTCATGTGGCTCAATATAAAAACAAACAATACCAAAAAAACAAAAACAAAAAAAACCTGGCAGGCCTAAATAGACATTTCTCCAAAGAAGACATATAGATGGCCAAGAGGCACATGAAAAGGTGTTCAATGTTGCTAATTATCAGAGAAAGGCAGATCAAAACTACAATGAGATCTCACCTCACACCAGTCAGAATGGCCATCGTCAAAAAGTCTACAGACAAAATCTGGAGAGGGTGCGGGGACATGGGACTTCTACACTACTGGTGGGAATGTAAATGGATATAGCCACTATGCAGAACAGTGTGGAGATTCCTTAGGAAACTAAAAACAGAGCTCCCATATGACCCAACAGTCCTGCTCTTATGCATATGTCTGGAGAAGAACATGGTTTGAAAGGATACATGCGCTCCAGTGTTCACTGTAGACTGGTTACAGCATCTGGGACATGGAGGCAACCCAAATGTCCACTGACGGCTGAATGGATGGAGACGTGGTACATATATACAATAAATATTATTCCGCCTTTAAAAAGAATGAAATTATGCCATTTGCAGCAACAAGGATGGACCTAGAGACTATCATACTAGGTGAAGCAAGTCAGACAAAGACAAATATGATATTGCTTATATGCAGAATCTGAAAAAATGATACTAGTAAACTTACTACATACAGAACAGAAAGAGACAGACTTAGGGAACTAATGTTTTACCAGAAGGGAAGGGGTAGATTGGGCATTTGGGACTGACATGTATACACTGTTATATTTAAAACAGATAATCAACAAGGACCTATTATATAGCACAGGGAACTTTGTTCCATACTCTGTAATAACCTAAATGAGAAAAGAATTTTAAAAAAGAACAGATCCATTATATGTATTCCTGAATCACTTTGCTGTACACTTAAAACCAACACAACATTGTATGCTCCGGTATAAAAGAAAAAAAATACAAAAGCCTTATCTGGTCCTTCCAATTCAGCCCAACTCCCACCATCTCCTCCGACATGCTCAAATGCGCACATTGCTTTAATTAAGCACAAGCAAGGGAGCACTGCTGGAGCATTTTGCTGCTTTTTGCATTTTTTCAGCCTTAACCTTTGCAACGCAAATCTGACGAATCAAGCCTTGTCCTTAGGCAGAGTTGGAGCTGGCAGAGCGCAGAAAAGGTAATTATGCTCAGAGCAGAGCGCCTGTGATGACCTCTGCATCTTCCCCTTGCCTACCTGGGAGATAGCTCTCGGGCAGGTCAGCACCCTGTCCAGGGACAGAAGAACCTGGAAATCAGGCCAGGACAGTTCCTGCAGTGGCACCTCTGCTCTGCATCATGTCTGCATGGGCCCTCCTACCGATGATCCCACACGTGGGATTTCAGGTTCCTTTTTCTCCCCACCATGGCTGTGCAATCTGCAGCTCACCTAGGATCCCCAGAACTGAGCAGCTGCGCCTGTCCCACCTTCCCTTGCAATGGCAAAGAAGGTTTCAGAGAGGACAGTCTCCCTCTGGTATCAAACTCGAATCATACTCTGTGCTGTGAAAATCTGTGTGCAAGGGAAGGTCTTGCCTCTTGCCACGAATCCAGGAAAGAGCAAAGTACCTTCTGGCCGTGGTTTTGGCTTTTCCAATCCTCCGTCTTGCATGAGCTCAAAGGCAAAGGAGACATTCAAGACCTGGAAAGAGAAAAGAAGTGTGTGAGGCACTGCACACTCATTCCTGGCCCCTTGCGGCTCCCCAGGGCCTGCCCCTGGAAAGTGGAAGAACGAGCGCTGTAGCCAGAGGGCAGGGGCTGAGCTAGACTGAGGCTGGCTTTTGAAGCAGAAACAAGGCGGCCAAAGTGGGCCGCCACACTCCGTGTGGATGAGGCCGAGCCTCTGCTGGTGGAGCACTCCCGGAGGAGCTGGAATCCTCTCCGTGTCCTACTGTGTTCCTGAGTCACGGCCAGGACTGTAAACCCAGGAACACCTGTGCTCACAGTCGAAAGAATCCGACAGTAAGACACGTTCAAAAGGACCTTCTCGGTGGCACAGCGGTTAAGAATCTGCCTGCCAACACAGGGGACCCTGGTTTGAACCCTGGTCTTGGAAGATTCCACATGTTGTGGAGCAACTAACCTTGCGAGCCGCAGCTACTGAGACCGTGTGCCCTAGAGCCCGTGCTCCGCGAGGAGAGAAGCCACCACAGTAAGAAGCCCATGCACCGCAAGGAAGAATAGCCCAGCTCACCGGCAACGAGAGAAAGCCTGTGAGCAGCAAGGAAGACCCTACGAGGCCAAGACTAACATAAACTTAAAAATAAAGTTTAGGAAAAAAAGACATTCAAGATGCAGAGAAAGGTTTCTGCTTGGGACCAGATGCCCACTGTCTAGCAGGTAGGCGGTGGCAGCCCAGGAGAGGCATCAGAACTCGGCTGAGAGGGAGCCTCACGTCTGACCACTTCGCAGCCACCTTCCCTGTCGCCTCTGGGGAGGGATGAAGCTGGGCTGGGGCCCCCCGGCAGGGCGTGGCCAGGGGGTGCAGGGGAGGGGTGCTCAGGGGCTTGTAGGTTGCTGCTCCCCAGCTCAGCTGTGCGTCACCATAGCTCCCCCCATCCAAACACTGAAGACCCTGGGGAGACAGGAGCCACCATCTTTACCCAGATGGTCCCAGCACAGGTATGGGAAGATGGGTCAGGCATATGGGCTGGGGCCTCCTCTTACCTTCTGTTCAAAGCTGTCTGGGGTCAGGAAGAAGCTGTGGAGGGGCACGAAGTAGCCCTCTAGGAGCCCCATGAGCAGCACCAGGTACACCCCATCTGCAAACTGGAGGAGAGAGCCAGGTGAAGGCACTGGGCCCTTTAGCCCTCCAGCCGTGGCCCATCAGCTTCCAGGTCAACCCCCAAAGGCTATGTCCCAGGCAGGCTGCTGGCGGGCAGTGACGAACAGTGGCCCAAGGCAGGAAGGTCTGCTGCCCCACGTCTGGCTGGTATACACACAGGGCTATGCTCCTGATCTCAACCAGTCCAGTATTTATTGAGCGCCGACTCTGTACCAAGCCCTGATCTGGCACAGGGAGCACAGAGGTGGGTCAGGTGTGGCTCCAGCCCTGGAGGAACTCACGGTCCAGCGGGGATACTCCTGTGGAGGACAGGCATGCACTGTTGCTGCTCTGAGGGAGGGAAACATGCTGGCCTGCGTGAGACTGGGAGAGGTCACTCATCCCACGGCAGACACCAGGGAAGGCTTCCGGAGGAGGTGCTGCCTGGATGGAGACGCAGGGATGAGCAGGAGTTAGTTCAGGAAGGCAAGCAGGAGGGAAAGGGTAAATATGTGTAAGTTGTCTAGAACACTGCTTGGCATGTAGGCAACATTTAACACATATTAGATATTAGCTATTGCTATTTTTTATCCTGGAAAACAACAAAGCATTCAGGACACAACATCCTGGCTCTTGTTGACAAAGTACAACTGTGTGTTCAGGGCCATGGCAGGAGGCTTAGAGCTGGTCCCTTCCATCCAGGACAACAGAGGCCTGACTGGATGAGAACCTGGTCAAAGGAACAACAGGCGCTGAAGCCAAGCAGAGGGGTGCAGGCTTTCCACTCAAGAGAGGGGAGGCACGTGTGTGCTGGGCAGGCTTTGTGGGCACAGCAGGAGGCTGTGAGAGAGGGGAGTGTGAAAAGAGTAGGTGCTTTGGGTCTAGAAGATAAATGGCCTGAGTGAAGATATAGTGGTCAGGTGCATACCTGATATTCTAGAACATTTCAAAGGAGGCAGAGCCATCAAACATTTATATAAACAACAGTTGCTAGAGTTCACAAGAGGTCAAAGTTCTTGGAAGCATCTTAGGAAACTTTTAAAATACTAGACTGAATTACCCAGAATCTGGGCTGGGCCCAGAGTCTGAGCTCTCCTGGGTACTAGCTGGTGGGGCTGTGGCTCAACCTTGATTATGGGCAAACCACCCTGAGCATGAACTTGACCTAGGAGTGGCTTCCTCCCTGTGTTCATCCATCTGGCCTTCAAGTCAGGCGGGTAGGGCCTGAGCATGACTCATTCCAGGCCACCCCAGGGTGGACCATGGGAAGCAGACCCCAACATCTGTGTCAAAATCAAGGCCCTTCCATGGAACAGGTTAGCTGGGTCTTCCTCTGACTGTGGGTGGAATGGGTTGAGGATGAAAGGATCCAATCTGTCAACTCAAGGGAGGATGTTGGGTTAGGGTTACTCATAGCTCTGAGTGCCACAGACCTAGCCTGCTGCCACCCCTGACTGCAGTTCCAGTGACTTGGTGGCGAAACTTGCAGACAGACCCCACATGTGCTCAGCAGAGACCCCCTTCCCCGCCCATGAAAAGTGAAGTAGTTCCAAGGGCTCATTCCAGCTCTCTCCAGGAATCATTACTTCTGCAGAGTGTCCCCGTCTCCCATATATGACGCTGCCTTCAGAGTCGAGACACACCCAGGGAGAGCTCAGTCACAGACCTGGGAATTACCTTTAAAAATATAGGAGGTGCCCATGTATTCAAAAGAAAATCACACTTTAGAAATTAATTGCTAATGAAAGGAGATTGGGAAATGGGACACATTACATAGTCTCAAAGTATCTCCTAATACAGATTAGCTATTAATTATAATGGGGAGAAGCTTTATAGCAGGGAGATCTGGGAGAATGCCAACTTAGCCAAGGATCAAAGTTACCACCACCAGGTACTGAACTGATGGACAAAAATACCTGAGAACACAGTATTCTCTCAGTGGTACTGTTCTTGAATATGCATAACCTACCTCTAATCATGAGGGAGAGAAAGACTCTATGCACCATATAGGTTGCATTCTTCAAAAATGTCAACGTTAGGCAGACAGGCTGAGGAATTGTTCTTTATTAAAGAGAGACTAGAGAGACACGACAACTACACGGATCAGGTGAGAATATCAGGACATCTGTGTTTCTTTGAACCATGTGACACTGCTCACGTCCAGAGTATTCAAGCAGCAGCAATCTCACATGGTTCAGCCAAAATAGGTTAACTCTGTGCTGAGGTTAAAACTGCCTGAATTTGACTACTGTGTTGTGATTCTCTAAGAGCATATTCTTGTTTTTAAGAGACGTATGCTGAAGTATTTAGAGGTAGAAAGAAAAAAAAAAACCCAAATGTGAACAAACGCTAACACTTGGTGTAAATGGGTGAAGAGTACATAGAGGTCCAAGACAATACTCTTGCAGATTTTCAAAATAAAAACTAGGGAAACATTCAGAGAAATCTCATGCAGTTCACCTCTCTGAGTAGGATAGAATTCCCTCTCCCTTCCCCAGAGAAGCTCCAGGGTCAGGGTGGAAAGCCTTCCGGCAACATGGGGCCCTGGGAACAGCGGCGGTCCTGCGGAGTCTTGTCCCCCACCCTGCACTCGGGGTTGCCACCCACCTGGGTTTCCAGTTCTGTGACCTCCAGGTTCAGTTTATTCAGGTGTTTGTTCACGAAAGTGATGAGTGTCTAGAAGAAAAGCACAAGCCAGGCCTTGAGATGGAGACTCTTGCCCGGGAGGCTGCCCCGTGACTCCACCGTGAGGACAGAGGACGAGGCCCAGCCTAGGCGGCGCAGCCACTGAAGATCTCATGGAACTCCTGTGTCCACAGGGAAGGACGGCCCCCAGGGTCTGCAGTCCCGGGCACTGTAGGACTCAAATAGCCAGGCCAAGACTGGGCAAGGGCAGGCAGTATGAGAGGACAGAATGACAGCTGGAGTGCCTGAGCCCAGGTCAGGGGGCCAGAGGAGAAATGACCACATCGGGTCCCTTCCAGTCCCCCTCCACTAGGTACAGGTGCCTGTGTCCAGGGAGACAGGGAGGTCTGTGTGAGGAGCAGGGATGGCTGGGGGTTCAGTGTGGGTGGGAAGACGGGGGCCCATAGCCTCAGAACCTCCCAGAGACGCTGTCATCTGAATGGGAGAAGAAAGAAACTAGATACAGCATCCAGCGAGAACAAGACAAGTGAAACAGACATCAAGCAGGAAAGCCCTGCATTTGTGGTCATCTGGACATGACACCAGTTTCAGAAAGCTTGCAAGCTGCTGAGGGTGGCTTTTCCTGATGTCTCACTCCCTTTCCTCCCTCCCGCCCTCCCTCTCAGGCACCTCTTTCCCACCTTTTTCACCACGTTGAGCTTGTCTGGTGCATGGTCGAACAAGGTGTCAAAAGCATCACGTTCTGAAAAAAAGAGAAAGCAAATAGAGCCCAGAGCTAGTGCCACGCCAGGTCCCAGGCACCAGCCTCTACAGACCAGCGGTCACCTCCAGGTGAGAATTCTCTGGGGGATACACTGTGCTGGAAACCTGGGAAACTTGGGCTATGGGAAACTAAGCCCATGTTAGTATGACTAGAAGTCTGGGGTTGGTTCTTATCTTGGAGGCCTCTCCCCCTGTGTGTGTGTGAGCACGTGTGTCCACGCTCCACGTTGACTCTCTTTAGGCTGGGTTTGGGGGGGCTCTAGCAGGCAGTCTGGCTTGGAACTGGCCATTTCCCTTCACTATTTTGTATCCCTTGATACCATGACTTAGTCATGGTTCTAAAGTGTTTCTGAAGCTTTCTGGAAGCAGAATGTCATCCAAATATCAAATCACTTCACTCCCTAATTTTTAAAACCCAGACAGGCTTCCTGGAAGAGGGCAGATAGGCAGACTGGGAGCCACAGAGCTGCAGCATAGAAGGGGAGCTCCCCTTCCTGAGGGATCCGGTCACTCCAATCCTTCTAGCCCCGCCTTCCTCGTCTATAAAATGCGCACTAGACATGAAGCTCCCCTAGATGGGGAGCTCATAATGAGGATGAAAGACTAGAAAGTACATGCTCCTTAAACTCTGAAGTATCTGCTGATCTGAATTATATTAGTATGATTAGAATATGTCAAAATATTATCCACAGTGGAGAAAATAGTGAAGCCATGCCCTCTGCAGGGATTTTCCTTGCTACAGCCCCTAGGTCCTCTGAACTGAGGGGTGAAATACTGGAAGGAGGTACTTCCCTGGTGGTCTAGTGGCTAAGATTCTGCTCCTAATGCAAGGGGCCTGGGTCCAATCCCTGAACAGGGAACTAGATCCCATGTGCTGCAACTAACAGTTTGCATGCTGCAACTAAATGATCCTGCATGCTGCAATTAAGACCTGATGCAGCCCAATAAACAAAGAATAAATAGTAGGAAGATAGAGTGGAGACGGATCTGCCCCTGGGAATGGGGAGTCTTCGAGAGGAGCCCAGGCCTGGGAGGCTCGTGGTCCTGGGCTGCCTCTCCCACTCTCGCACCCACTCTTGATGATTAAATCTGAGAATGGGAATTGTGATCTTGGACATTCAGAGACCTTAGAAACAAACCCAAGGTTCTGGGAAATGGGAGAGGGTAGGAGGTGTGGTGAGGAAGGGCTGGACAGAGTGGGGAGAGGGGACTATGCCGTGTGCATCGCTTGCTCTACTTGCACACTATTCGCAGGGCAAGACTGCCCTGCGAGCGCCCAGGCCACACGTAAGCCCGGCAGTGTCGGCGGTCCGGTGACCTGCAGGACTGCAGCCGTGGTTCCTTTCCTCTTCCCACCAGCGGCTGACCCTCCCTCCCAACCAGCCAGCCTGTCACCAGGCTGGCGCAGACAGACACGCAAGAAGCAAGCTGAGTGCCTGCTCTTCCAGCTGCTGCAGAATTAACTAGACCCCACTGGCAGTGACCAGCACCAGAGGCCAATCTCACGCAACTCACCATGCCTTCCAGAAAGAGCCCTGCGGGAAGAAGAGAAAAAACAGTGTGACTCTTCTCTCCTCACCTTTGGCTGCAGATCCCCCAAAGCTTCCTTCCTCGGCATCTTATTCTGCACTAAGTCTCCAACTATGGGTGGTCTTTACCACATTACCACTGCTTTTCCCCTTTGCTTTACAGATATACTGGTGTTCACACAAAGCCTGGTATAAGTGATGCTTAAAGGACTTGCTTTAACTTTATTTCTTGCTTTAAATAAACTCATACTATTGCTTACAGTTGAGAAAGAATGCTGGACTCAGAAATTCAGGATCCCCAACCATGTTTTAGGAGCAGGGCTCAGGGACCGTCCCAATATGGCATTTCACTGCCCAGTTTGCTGAAAGCATTGGCTTGGGAAGGTAGATTTGGCTCTCTCCCATCCATCCTGTGATACCCACCAAGGCGCACCTGCCATTGACCTAGAATAGGTTTTCTCAAAGAGGGCAGGAATTGGAACCATACTCATAGCAGTGATGCAGCAAAGCAGTAAGAGCACAAGAATTAGGGACAGATCACTTAGGTTTAAGTCTTTCAGAGCCATTTGCTTGCTGTGTGACCTTGGGCAAGCTACCAAACCTCTCTGGGCTCCAGGTTGCTTACCCTTAAAATGAAGATAACATGGTAAACAACTCAATCAGATGTTCTGAGCATTACATGATTTAATATATACAAATATTTTAGTATAATTTCTATTATATACTAAATGCTCAATACATCTTTTTTCTCAATTCTTATTATGTTTATTCTAACTGTATATCTATCACCTATTAAGCAGTGACTTGCAGGTAATGTACTAGGAAGAATAATGAACTTAGTGTTCAAGTCAAGTAAACCAAGGATGGCTTTTGCCTCCATCTTTGGGTTGTGAGGTTTTGGGGGTATAATCATTGCTTCATGTGCCCCTGCCCTTTCCATTGGCTCTTCTTGTTTGAAGGATTATAGAGGAAAGTTGGGGGAGCAGGAGAAGATACAAACAAATTTTGCCTGGTTTTGCGTGTGGCTAGGGCTCAGGCCTGCCCAGTGATCTCAGACCCCCCCACTCCCCACCTCCGTACCATCCCATTCTTTGTGCTTGAGAACAAAACTTATCTTTCTTATGACAAACCTCTTACACATGCAGATATTCCACTTTCTGTAAATGTAATTTAAAAAAAAAATCCACCACTGTAAGGTAGAGAAGGACTTTCTGGGTCATGGCACGTGACCATATAAATCAGATTCAGAAAAGGAAGAAAAACGTCCTTTTGAAGGTTAACAATTTAAATTCAATCCCATGTTTATGGCATGACGATTTCATGCTGGTTGGCTTTTTTGGGCACACTTTTTCCTGGAGTGCCACAAAATTAGAATTTTTCAATCACGGCTAATTCCCTCTCCCCACTTCCCCACCCAAGTTTGTACCTTAAGCATTGAGAGGCATGTTTTGAATGCATGGAAAAGGCTAAACTATAATCATTGGCTGAAGTCTAATCCCTCTTGCAATCCCAATAAATGAAAACTAAATATCAGCAAATGGATGAATTTCGGAGAAACATCTGTGTTCCATTACAGAATCGCTGGCAACAATGGTGTTGACATACTCTGTGTTACCAGTTATTTCCTCTTGGATTTGCCGAGACTGGAGGATTCCTTCTCGTTTCTGAAAACGGGGGTGGGGTGGGGAGAGAGTTGGGGAGGAGGAGAGAAAAATATGCTTTAGAAAAATACAAAAAACTGATTAACATTCCTGATACTGAGAAAGTTACTGGCATTTAAGAAATGAATCCAGCGATGAGATACTGCTAGAAGGGAAACAAGGCCCCTGGTTTCCTGGGACTGGACTGTACCATTCATACTTAAGTGCAATTAGTGTTTATTCCAAACAAGTCGGCTGTTTCTTGGATGGCGACTCTTTTTTTTCTTTATTGGAAGACCTTCTGCTGGAAGCATCCTGCCTCCTGGAGAAATCCACAGTAAACCAAATGGAAATGAAGGCCAGGGTGTGTCTGCCCTCAGGCTGGGGCCACAGGGGGAAGCAGAGAAACACTTTTAACTGGTCGGGGCGGTGGGGGGGGTGGAGGAATTGAGGCCAACTTGGAGAAATCAGAAGGAGAGTTTATAAAAAATGTTTAACTAGGGGAGCTTTTAGGTAAGTAGTACAGTCCTTAGGTAACTAGCTTACGTTTGAGAAAAGGGTAAGGACTTTTTAAGTCCATCCACGCATCTATTTACCCATCATCTGTCTACCCCTTCCCATCAACTTATCCGCTTTCTTCTCCATTTCATTAATCAGTGCCTTCTCCGTACAAGCCCCTCTGTTGGACTTATGACAGTTTTGGACCTCGTGAAACTTAAGAGTAAAATGGGGTAGATGAACAGGTAAGCAAGGTTTTCCTCAAACAAGCCCCTGGTTTATGCCTCAGGACCCAGCTCAGTTATTAGAGTAGGATCTTCTTTCCCTCTCAAACGTGCGGTGGATAAGCAATTACATGGTCGCTCCCCTGCAGACAGGAGGTGCTGAGAGCAGGACCAGAAGAAGCGCTTTCAGCTGGGAGGGTCAGCCTAGGATGGGGCTGGACACAGATGAGAGACCACTCTAGTGGGAGGAATGGCCCCAGCGAAAAAGGGCAGAGTCACAGATCGGAATGCTGTTTGGAGACACAGAGGCTGCTATTAGTCAATTTTTTAAAAGACAATTTATTTGGCTACACCTGGTCTTAGCTGCAGCATGCAGGATCTAGTTCCCTGATCTGGGACCAAACCTGGGTCCCCTGTTTTGGGAGCGCAGAGTCTTAGCCAGTGGACCAAGAGAACTCCCTACTGTTAGTCAACTGAGTGCTGGTTTATGTGGGCATGTGAGCTGATGAAGCAGTGCTGGGGTTCAGGGAGATTTTCTGATGAAGGCGAGGAGACAGATGCATTCATCAGGTCCCTATTCAATCACTTACCAGACACTTGGAAGATAGTCTAGGTATGGCAAGAGGTTGTCAGAGCAAATTCATCTTCCACAAAGGCCAAGGTATGTCAAGAAGGAGCCTCCAAGCTTTATTCTCTTAGCTAAAGCCCACCTTCTGACTCTCCTGCCCCAACTTTCACAACCTTTTCTTGGCATTCCCAACAGCCACAGAAACTAGCATCCTTACAAAATCCTTTTACAGAAGGAAAGGTAGAGCTGGATAAATGCCATGCTTGTATCTGGATTAGATTAGAAGAATGAATTATCAAGCAAAAAAGGAAGAATAAAAATGTAAAATAACATTTAAAAACGATCCAGTGAGGATAAACCAGGACTTTCTCCAAATTCTGCTTCAACATATGTAACAATTTTCACATAGGACTAATAAGGCCATTCGCAGACATCAAACCTCATCTCCAACAACAGGCAGAATTAATAAATGCTTGTACATAGAATGGAAAAGAATTCTGGGTTCAGTGCCCCTCATAGCATCCTGATTCACTTCAATCCACTACTTGTTCCCTAAAGAACTAACCCTCTAGTTCAGTCAGCATCTTACAGCCATTTCTGAGTCATGCTTCTGTGCCTGTTTAACTTGATAAAGCAAAACACCCCATAAAACCTGACATGCCTTGATGCCATTTTACGTAACACGTCCTCCTTTCTCCCTCATGCTATCGAAACTGCCTGCAGGAGAAATTAAGCCAGCGACAGGCTTCTGATGGCCTATTAACTGAGCTCAAAATAAGGTATGAGACATGGGCCTGCAGGGACCACTGTTTCACCTCCCATCCTCACAAATCCTGAACCATAGTTTAAAAAAATATAATGAAATGGATTCACACTTTATTGATTGGTTAAAAAAAAAAAAAAAGACACAATAGAGATGGCCTGGATTCACTGGGAAGATGCATATACCAGGAGGCTCTGGGCTGGCTGCATATCCATAAAATTCTTCATGCCATGCTTGACACAGTTGAGAGCCCCATAAGTGAGGCCAATTAGTCCCTTTCAGTCAGCTGCACTCAGTGTCTGAACCACACACGTATGCATTGACAAGGGGCCTCTGATAGCCCTCTCCACTGCTTAGGTAGTCCTATCTCTGGGCAGGCAGGGCCAAGGTGTCATATTCCTATTATACCCTCTTAATGTTTGGCAAGTTAAGTACCCAGAAGGCACTGGAAAAAATACTTTTTCATTAGGGTACAGCTGAATGGCACCCCCATGTCCGCCTTTCCTCTGGTTCACTTCTGATCCCTGAAAGCCTGGCCCAAAGACCTTTCGTCCAGGAAGCTGGCCTGGCCTGGCTTCTCAAGCAAAACCTACTGGCCCTCCAGGCTCTTCTTCACCAAGGGACGGCAGAGCCGCCAGACGGAACCCGGGATAACCTTGAATAACCAGGGAGTTGTTCATTAGGGATGTTCTCCCTTGCAGCATGTTTATTTGGAAAAGAACGGAAGCCAACAAAATGACGACCTTTTGCTCAACAGCATAAAGTTGGAAAATAAAATTGAATTTGAGTATCTAATGGGGTTAGAAGCAGAATGAGATAGTCATGGGGAGAGAGCATCCCCTCACTGTGGAAAGGACAGAGCCATGTGTAAATGGAAATTCCACATAATAATCTGCACAAGATGACTGGATACCCCAGCTGTGCTTCTCTGGGCAGGTGAAAAGCAGCAGTGCCCTCAACACGGGCACGGCCCGTCAGGGTCTCTCTCAAACACACATGTGTACACACGCACACGTGCCCTCACATGCACAGATACCTGCCTCTTCTCAATGACTGTGCATGGGTTGTTTAACCAAAAAATGACTCTCCATGGCTTGTGGGACATATACAAACACAGGAATATGTTCTCCTAATCCTACTACACAGACCCACAAATATATACACCACTCACCCTCAAATACACAATACCCAGGCACCTTCCTCACGAAAGCATGTAAACTTCAGGCACACTCCCCACATAAGGCTGTCCCAGACACAAGCACACGCTGTTCCACCCTTTGTACCTTATCGGAGATAAGCCCACATGCATCAGAAAGCTCACTGACATGCCTCCCAACACACAGCACACCCAGGCACACTCAGCATTCATTCAGTCCTCCCAGCCAGCTTCCCAGTGTGCCTGAGCTCACCCTGGAGCTCAGCCCCTGCACTCTTTAAGGGCACTGATGTTTGTAGTGGTTTCTGACTTACCTGGACCACAACCACCTGGATGGAAACATGGTCTGGGAGTCGGATTGGTGCCCGGAAATACTGGGACAGAGCAACTAGCAGATGCAAGATGGCTACCAGGCTCTTGGCGTGAACGGCTGAAATAAAAGATGATTTATAAATCAGAGAATCTTCTTCCAGGTTCTAGGCAGATATAAACAGATATTCAAAACAAAGCAGTACCACATGGGGCTAATGCAGTCTGTGTCCTGGTCTTGTGAGGCCATTCATGGCCATCAAACCTCATCTTCAGCTACATGCAGAAATAAATGCTTGTACACAAAGCGGAAAAAAATCTGGGTTCAGTGACCCCTCACCCAGCATCCTGATTCACTCTGATCCACAATCAATGCCCTTTTCATCCCACCCCTAAGGGTCAGAGGACACCCTTAGTCATTGCAGGCCTCACCCTGGGCCCCCTCGGTCCTCAGCCAGATCCCGCGGATTCACTTCTTAGATCGTGTTATTCCTGGACTGCCGTGCAGTGCTTCTCCACTCTGACTGGGATCCCGGCAACAGCTGGAGCCTGGGCGCAGATCAGCGCGGCGCCACGCCACCCTCTTGCTCACTCTCTGCCGATGACCGTAGCATGTCTGCTGTTTCCCCTTCCCTTCCCATCTGATGGGGAACTCAATGGGTTATCAGCCCTACTCTGGTTCCAAGGCTCTACACAAAGCAGGCCCTCAATCAGGGGACAGAGTGTCAGCACACCGGCTGCCTTCCTGTGCCCAGGGCTTTAAGGGCCCCAGAGGAAGGCACGAGAGGCAGCCCAGGATTTTGTTGCTCTCTGGAGTGCCACGCACGGTCAGTGCAGGCAGTGCCCTTCAGGTCATAGCTGGGAGGGGATGCCCATGCCCCAGCTGCCTTCCATAGCTGAGCTGTGTATGCTGGATGTTAAGCCGCGAATGCCAGAAAAGGCTGGGAAACCACTGAGGTGTAGCTTTCTGAGACAAGAGGGAAAAAAAGGGTGTGATGTAGCAGGCACACAGGGTCAGGCCAACTGGAGCTTGCGTTCCGACCTGACAAACTCCCATTCCCTTACTAAGTACACCGCCTTGGGTAAGCCATTCAAGGCCCCTGAGGCTCAACCTGCTCAACCTCACACATGAGGATAACAATGCCTATGAAGAAATGCAGGTGGTAAGAATTTCCAGACATAACACAGGCAAAGCTCCTAGCACATAGCAATGCCTAGGAATGGTGGGTTTTGTCTGTGTGTGTAATAAAGTGCAGAGCCGCCAGACGGAACCCGGGATAACCTTGAATAACCAGGGAGTTGTTCATTAGGGATGTTCTCCCTTGCAGCATGTTTATTTGGAAAAGAACGGAAGCCAACAAAATGACGACCTTTTGCTCAACAGCATAAAGTTGGAAAATAAAATTGAATTTGAGTATCTAATGGGGTTAGAAGCAGAATGAGATAGTCATGGGGAGAGAGCATCCCCTCACTGTGGAAAGGACAGAGCCATGTGTAAATGGAAATTCCACATAATAATCTGCACAAGATGACTGGATACCCCAGCTGTGCTTCTCTGGGCAGGTGAAAAGCAGCAGTGCCCTCAACACGGGCACGGCCCGTCAGGGTCTCTCTCAAACACACATGTGTACACACGCACACGTGCCCTCACATGCACAGATACCTGCCTCTTCTCAATGACTGTGCATGGGTTGTTTAACCAAAAAATGACTCTCCATGGCTTGTGGGACATATACAAACACAGGAATATGTTCTCCTAATCCTACTACACAGACCTCACAAATATATACACCACTCACCCTCAAATACACAATACCCAGGCACCTTCCTCACGAAAGCATGTAAACTTCAGGCACACTCCCCACATAAGGCTGTCCCAGACACAAGCACACGCTGTTCCACCCTTTGTACCTTATCGGAGATAAGCCCACATGCATCAGAAAGCTCACTGACATGCCTCCCAACACACAGCACACCCAGGCACACTCAGCATTCATTCAGTCCTCCCAGCCAGCTTCCCAGTGTGCCTGAGCTCACCCTGGAGCTCAGCCCCTGCACTCTTTAAGGGCACTGATGTTTGTAGTGGTTTCTGACTTACCTGGACCACAACCACCTGGATGGAAACATGGTCTGGGAGTCGGATTGGTGCCCGGAAATACTGGGACAGAGCAACTAGCAGATGCAAGATGGCTACCAGGCTCTTGGCGTGAACGGCTGAAATAAAAGATGATTTATAAATCAGAGAATCTTCTTCCAGGTTCTAGGCAGATATAAACAGATATTCAAAACAAAGCAGTACCACATGGGGCTAATGCAGTCTGTGTCCTGGTCTTGTGAGGCCATTCATGGCCATCAAACCTCATCTTCAGCTACATGCAGAAATAAATGCTTGTACACAAAGCGGAAAAAAATCTGGGTTCAGTGACCCCTCACCCAGCATCCTGATTCACTCTGATCCACAATCAATGCCCTTTTCATCCCACCCCTAAGGGTCAGAGGACACCCTTAGTCATTGCAGGCCTCACCCTGGGCCCCCTCGGTCCTCAGCCAGATCCCGCGGATTCACTTCTTAGATCGTGTTATTCCTGGACTGCCGTGCAGTGCTTCTCCACTCTGACTGGGATCCCGGCAACAGCTGGAGCCTGGGCGCAGATCAGCGCGGCGCCACGCCACCCTCTTGCTCACTCTCTGCCGATGACCGTAGCATGTCTGCTGTTTCCCCTTCCCTTCCCATCTGATGGGGAACTCAATGGGTTATCAGCCCTACTCTGGTTCCAAGGCTCTACACAAAGCAGGCCCTCAATCAGGGGACAGAGTGTCAGCACACCGGCTGCCTTCCTGCGCCCAGGGCTTTAAGGGCCCCAGAGGAAGGCACGAGAGGCAGCCCAGGATTTTGTTGCTCTCTGGAGTGCCACGCACGGTCAGTGCAGGCAGTGCCCTTCAGGTCATAGCTGGGAGGGGATGCCCATGCCCCAGCTGCCTTCCATAGCTGAGCTGTGTATGCTGGATGTTAAGCCGCGAATGCCAGAAAAGGCTGGGAAACCACTGAGGTGTAGCTTTCTGAGACAAGAGGGAAAAAAAGGGTGTGATGTAGCAGGCACACAGGGTCAGGCCAACTGGAGCTTGCGTTCCGACCTGACAAACTCCCATTCCCTTACTAAGTACACCGCCTTGGGTAAGCCATTCAAGGCCCCTGAGGCTCAACCTGCTCAACCTCACACATGAGGATAACAATGCCTATGAAGAAATGCAGGTGGTAAGAATTTCCAGACATAACACAGGCAAAGCTCCTAGCACATAGCAATGCCTAGGAATGGTGGGTTTTGTCTGTGTGTGTAATAAAGGTAATAAAGTTTTATTAAAGTATAAAGGAGACAGAGAAAGCTTCTGACATAGACATCAGAAGGGG
Organism: Madoqua kirkii; assembly: GCA_006408675.1. Lineage (NCBI taxonomy): Eukaryota > Metazoa > Chordata > Mammalia > Artiodactyla > Bovidae > Madoqua > Madoqua kirkii. The sequence continues at coordinate 6,720 of SJYC01098786.1, read as the reverse complement.
GCAGAAAGAATACCTGCCTGCTAGTCTTTAGCTGGATGTTATATAGTTACTAAGTAAAAAGTAAAAGTAAAAAGTTGCTCAGTCATGTCCAACTCTTTGCGACCCCCTGGACTGTAGCCTATCAGGCTCCTCCGTCCATGGGATTCTCCAGGCAAGGATACTGGAGTGGGTTGCCATTTCCTTCTCCAGGGAGATTTTTTTTTTTATTATCATTTATGAGAAAGTGCCTGGCATCCAGGCAACTAAAACATGTCAACTTTCTCCCCTTTCTTTCATGAAAGGAGAAAGTCTCTGGATACTTTACCTGCCTTCATGGGGAAAGTAATTCCTACCAGCCTTATGGGTCTAATTACAGGAACATTTAAGGAAGGAACAAGAAATGTCTATTTTGTGTAGTTAGTGAGTGTGAACTGGGCCCATTATTAGGGTGTCATTCTGTCTGCCCTGGGATCAATAAATCTGCTCTGACAGAAGCTTTGGGAAATCACCAAGAAAACGAAATGATTCAGACCATTCTTGGGAACTCATTAGAGTTTTCTGTTATCATTGCTGCTTCAAAGAAGGTTTTCCACTGACTCTGATGAACAGCAACTCAATACCACCACCAAACAGCAGATGAACTGCTCCTAACTCATGGCCTTCCAGAAGGAGTTTTCAGCTTGGGGCCTTTGCTTTGTCAACTAAGAATTCTCCAATATTTACAGCCTTAAAAAATGCACCTGGGGGCTTTCCTCACGGTCCAGTGGTAATGAATTCATCTGCCAGTGCAGGTGATACAGGTTCCAACCCTGATCGGGAAACGAAGATCCCATGTGCTATGAGGCAGCTGAGCCCACGCAGCAACTAGAGAGCCCGAGTACCACAGATAAGACCCAGTGTGACCCACTCACCCTTTCAAGAAAGGGCACCTGGCATGCGACAGACCCACTGACATGATGCACAAACACAAAATCTGGGCTTGTTCTTCCAGTCAGAGCTGATAACATCAGTCCCGTCGCTGAGGCTTGTAAGGACATTTGCTCCCACTGCCCTTTTTTCACAATGCTGGAAAAGCTGCGGTCAGAGGTTTTGTTCTCACACTCTGGTGATGCCGCATGCTACCTTGACTGTCTTGGTGAGCAAAGTAGAGCTGTGTTGCAGGCACCACACAGATGTCGGACTCTTCCGATGAACGCTTTGTCTTTCTGGGTATACTTTCACGAGAGAAAATTACATAGCTTCTCTCTCACATCACATACATGCTACGTAAAAAGGATGTTAAATCATAAATGCTGGAGAGGGCATGGAGAAAAGGAATCCTCCTATCCTGTGGGTGGAAATGTAAATTGGTGCAGCTACCACGGAAAACAGTGCAGAAGTTCCTCAAAAATTAGAGTTAACATATGAACCAGCAATCCCATTCCTGGGCATATATCTGAACAAAATCATAATTCAAAAAGATACCTGCACCCTTATGTTCATAGCAGACTATTTACAATAGCTAAGACATGGAAACAACCTAAATGTCCATTGACAGATAAATGGATAAAGAAGATGTGGTCCAATCAACAGAGGTATGGATAAAGAAGATGTGGGAATATATAACTGGAATATTACTCAGCTATCAAAAAGGATGAAACAATGCCATTTGCAACAACATGGATAGACCTAGAGAGTGTCATACTGAGTGAAGTAAGTCAGAGAAGGAGAAATATCATATGACATCCTTTAAAAGTGGAATCTAAAAAGAAATGATACAAATAAACTTACAAAACAGAAAGAGACTCACAGACTTAGAAAATGAACTTATGGTTGCCAGAGGGAAGGGACAGTTAGGAAGTTTGGGAAGGTCATGGACACACTGCTATATTCAAAATGAGCAACCAACAAGTACCTGTTGTATTGAACTTGGAACTTGACTCAATATTATGTGCCACCCTGCATATGAGGAGGTTTGGGGGAGAATGGATACATGTCTATGTATTGCTGAGTCCCTTCGTTGTTCACCCGATATTACCACATTGTTAATCATCAATACCCCAATACAAAATTAAGTTTAAAGTTTGAGGGAAAAAAAGATATGGCATATTTATAGAACAGAATACTACTCAGCCACTAAAAAGAATGAAATAATGCCATTTGGATGGACCTAAAGGAAATGGCAACCCACTCCAGTATTCTTGCCTGGAGAATCCCAGGGATGGCAGAGCCTGGTGGGCTGCCGCCCATGGGGTCGCACAGAGTCGGACACGACTGAAGCGACTTAGCAGCAGCAGCAGCAGAGATGATATACTTCCCTGGTGGCTCAGACGGTAAAGCGTCTGTCTATAACACAGGAGACCCCGATTCGATCCCTGGATTGGGAAGACCCCCTGGAGAAGGAAATGGCAATCCACTCCAGGACTATGGCCTGGAAAATCCCATAGACAGAGGAGCCTGGTAGGCTACAGTCCAGGGGGTCACGAAGAGTCAGACACGACTGCGTGACTTCACTATATCACTATCACTAGAGATGATCACACTACAGGAAGTAAGCCTGACAGAGAAAGACCAAATATCACATGATATCACTTATATGTGGAGTCTAAGATTTGACACAGATGAACTGATCTACCAAACAGATTCACAGACGCAGAGAACAGACTTGCAATTGCCAAGGAGGAGGGTGGGTGAGGAAGGGATGGGCTGGGAGTTTGGGGGTCAGCAGATGCAAAGCAGTATACAAAGAATGGATAAACAAGGCCTTACTGTACAGCACAGATAACTATATTCAATATTCTGTGATAAACCATAATGGTTAATTATCATGTATTATCATTTTTAAAAATTTTACATATCCAAATGTAACAGGATGATTTAGACAAGCAGTCTAACTTCAGTTTCTTTTTTAAAAAAAGCAAGCAGAGAAATCCTTTGTTCCAAAAGTCATCAGGCAAAACTGATAAAAAGGAGTACAACTGCTCTGGTTCCTTTATCCTAACTACAGAGCTGCTTCTCTTCTCCTCAGTGATGCCTGAGATTTTCCTTGCAAATCCCACGGTTGGGACAAACATGATTTAATAGTCACTGCTTAAATAAATTATAGAACATCCACAAGATGAGATAGTTTGCATGCACTGAAAATCATTGTTAAAACAAAGTAGATAGATGTAAATGTTAAGAATATAATATTAAAGAGAACTAGAAATAAGAGAAATATATATGTATGGATTTATGCCTATAGATACATATTTATACATACACACATATAACATGTATACAAATACACACACATACACATATGTACACAAATACACACACACATGTGCTTGTTGCCAAGCCTTGGAAAGTGGAAAAAAAGCTATAGCTGAAAGATTGATTCTTTTTTCCTGCTTCAAATGTTTCTTTAGAATAAAGACACGTTATCTTTTCAATTAAGAAAGCCTCTGACAACCTCTGTGTATCTGGGCACTCTCACGCCTTTATCTCTCAGCACATCTGCCGGGTGTCTTCTCCCTGATGCCGGGCAGAATGCAGGGCCCTGCGGCCTGTGCTCCACTCAGGGTGGAAACGTGCAGAATGACGCCAGGGCCGAGGAGCCAAGACTCCACTGCATAAACCGGGCCCTGCAGACCCCGAGAGGGTCGCTCCAGGGCTGGGAAACTGTTTCCAGGGTGCTGCTGAGTGAGAAACAGTTCTCCAAACATTGTGGTGGAAACAGAAATTGGTATAATTTGGGAGGAGGCAGTTTGACATTATGTATTTAGGACCTTAAAATATACATATCCTTTGGCTCTAAACTAACACTGCTGGGTTTTTATTCCTAAGAAGTCATTATGTCTATGAGCAGACAGAACTCCTCAGGCTGTACTGATATTAGTGAGAAAATGTAAAAAAATCTTATACTCTGTCATTAGCTAAGTAAATTATGATATACCTAATCTATATCATATAATATTTTAAAAAGTGACATATAGAAGGATAATGATCTGCAAAGATAAACACTTTCTAAACATATATACAGGTTTATCTCATCTTCATAAAGATATATTTTATATGCAAAGTATATGCACACATTTTATTCATTTATTGATGTATTTAGTTCTTACAAACATACACACACAAACCCCGAAGGAACAGCACAAGGCTGACAGTGCTTGTATCTGATGGACAGCTCTTGGGGCCAGTATGTGTGGGCTCAGCACACAGGCTCTGCAGCCAGACTCTGTGGGTCTCATTCCTGGCTCTGCCACTCACCCACCGTGTGATCTTGGACGACACTCCTTTAGCAAAAGTACTGTGCTTAGTATTGCCAATCATTTTTCCAGGCTTTAGGGATACAACAGTAAACGGATAAAAATCCTTGCCCTTGGGAAGTTTACATTCATTGTTTCTTAACCTCTCTATGCCTTAACTTTCCCATCTGTAAAATGGGGAGAGTAGAATCTTTACTTCAGATGGTTGAATAACGATTGCAAGGCTCAAAGTATGTAAAGTGTTTAGATAAGCACAAGGCATACAACTCTATAAATATGTTAAGTATGTTAGATGTTATTTAAGTGTCTTTTAAGTGTATCTTCTAAATTTTCAATAATAAAAATTATTACTGTGAATAAAAAAAAAAGAAAAAGAAGAATCCCCTAAAACCCTGGATCAAGGACCTTGGAAACTCAGTGCTGCCCCTGCCATCTTGATCCTGAGTGGAAAGATGACACAATGTCCTCAGAAAGAGCCAGGGAAGAGAACCGAGAGAGGAGGGGTTAGAGCCTGCCCTGGGAGTCGTGCCCGCCACATTCCTTATCACAGAAAGCACCGCGGCCTGAAGCCCCAAGGCATCACAGGGAGCTGGTCCCTGAGATAATTATTCCCTCTGACCTAGTCATTCCTCTCAGTTCTGGAAAGCTATCTGATGAGAATAATTCAAGAGAAGCAAAGAGTCACAACCTAACATTTAACTCGGCACTATCTGATATTAGCAATAAGCTGGAAAACATTCTAAAAAAGATCAATGTCAGCATAGGGTTTAAGTTAACTATGGGATACCTAGCCCAGGAAACAGAGCAGCTATCAACAATTATAACTACAAAGACCACATGCGAATATAGAAGATGTGTATGATGTAATATTAAGAGAGAATAACAAAATGAGTTTGTACATGCCTTCACCAAGTAAAAATATGAAAAACTATGCATTGATGTGGATAGTAATGACGAAAAAATGAAAACAGCTAGATGAGGGTGGTAATAGATGTGATTATTTTACTTGTAGACATTTCCCTATAAGAAATGAAAGTGAATGTGAACCCAAAACAAATCTTCAAAGCCATTGAAGACAAGGGTTCTGATGTGGCTTTAAAAAATTCCAATCTTAAACGAGGCAAAATGGTTTGGGGATGGGGAAGATGAAATGAGGAATGTTTCAGATCAAGGAAATGTCTTCCAGAAAGGGTTCCAGAAAGGTGGAAATATTGTGCCCTATTTAAATGAGGCCAGTGTATGGATGACAAGGAGAGAGGCTGAGACAGCATCAAATACATTTGTGGACAGAGAGGTAGGTGGGGGGCTGGCCAGATGTTAAGGGTTGATTTGCTCACTCCAGCCTCAAATTCATCCTGGAGAAGGAAATGAAAACCCACTGGAGTCTTAGCCTCCAGTCCCCCTGAATGTGACCTTATTTGTAAAATCAATGCAGATGTGATTAGTTAAGATGAGGTCATGCTGGAGTAGGGGGAGTCCCTAATCCAACATGACAAGTGTCCTTATCAAAAGAGAAAATTTGGACACAGAGATGTTCATAGAATGAAGATGATGTGAAGAAATATAGCCAGAAACCAGGCCTCTGTGAGCTCAGGAGAGAGGCCTGTAACAGATTCTCCCCTTGCAGCTCTCAGAAAGAACCAAGATACCCACCCCTTGGTCTCAGACTTGTGGCCTCTAAAACTGGGAGCAAATAAATTTCTGTTGCCTAAAAACAAATGAAACAAAACAATTCCATCTTTCCTATTTTCTGAGTTGGATTCCATGATACACGAAAAGGAGTTTTGAAACAAGGTCCTACTATAGTAGGACAGGGAACTATAGTCAATATCCTATGATAAATCACAATGAAAAATAATTTTTAAAAGAATGTATATATATATATATATATATGTGTAACTGAATCACTTTGCTGTACACCAGAGATTAACACAACACTGTAAACCAATTATGTTTCAATAAGAAAAGAAAAGAGAGCTCCAGAGGGTTTCCCCAATATTTTACTCCTTCCCTGGTGGCTCAGATGGTACAGAAATTGCCTGCAATGCAGGAGACCTGGGTTTGATCCCGGGGTTGAGAAGATCCCCTGGAGAAGGGAATGGCACCTCCGTCTAGTATTCTGGCCTGGAGAATTCCATGGACAGAGGAGCCTGGTGGGCGACAGTCCATGGGGTTGCGAAGAGTCAGAAAAGACTGAGCAACTAACAAATCAATTATACTTCAATTAAAAAAAAAGAGGTAAAAGGTGTTTTGTTTTGGAGACGTATATAGAGATGGTCCATATTCAAAGGAGTAGGAAATAGGATCAAACAAAACTGACCAGAGGTTACCACCAGAGGACTTTAATGCTTGTTACTATTATGGATTTCCAGGATGCAGATACATTACCCAAACTAGTGATCAGCTCCCTTTCCCTCCCCTGCTGAACAGGATTAGCGTTCCTGGGGCCTGGGGCAGCCTCTGAGGCTCACAGCCATGGCCTCCCGCCCCCCCCCCCCCCCCTCCC
>SJYC01098785.1:0-23558 GCA_006408675.1 Madoqua kirkii | reverse complement strand
TCAGGTCTAAAAGGTGGTTTTTTGGGGTGGGGTGGGGTGGGGTGGGGAGGAGACATCCGTTTTAAGTAGTATACATCAGGACTTCCCTGGTGGTCCAGCGGTTGAGAATCAGGCTGCAATGCAAGGGATGTGGGTTTGACCGTTGGTCTGGGAGGATGCCACATACTGTGGAGAAACTAAGTCCATGTACCACGGCTACTAAGCTGCACTCTAGAGCCCATGCACCAGAGCTACTGAAGCCCAGTGCCTGGGGCCTGTGCTCTGCAACGAGAAGCCCCCGCAGTGAGAAGCCCATATACCGCATACAGAGACGGCTCGTGTGCAGCAACAAAGGCCCAATGCAGCCAAAATGCAATTTTTTTAAGTTGTATACATCAGATGCAGTAAGATATAATACTCAATCTCTTTATACTTAAAAGGCACAACCTACAATCTAAGTCATTTTCTTCATCTAAATGCATATTTTTATTCTATAACAAAGAACAAAACAACGTTGGGCTCCAGATAGAAAGACGTGTTGTTGCTACTGGATTCGCTCAAATCTACTGATCTCATGTTGACTGATATGGACTCAATTAGGTCCATATTAGACAGCCAGGCCCTTGAAGCAGCAAGAGAATGAACCATTTATACTCTCTGAGATCCTTGAGCTATACTTGCATGAAAACCTGAATTTTAAAATCCTATTCCAGTACCTATGCTCTCAACCATATCTTTGCTCCCGCTGGACAGTGAGGGGGTGACAGGAAGGGGGTGGGCGTTGGAATAGAGCCAAGTCCCTCCTCCCTGCTTCTCAGCTGCTCAAACTAGGGATCTCCACTTTCCAGAGCTTTGACAGGCTGGAGATAGTTTTCTCAAAAGGTTGTGCTGGGACTCAGAAGTAGCTCAATGAACAGGAGTTTCCTTCTTAACAGTCTACATGAGGTTTCTCCAGAACGCCTTCCTCAGCTTCCTTAGGATGAGGGTGATGAGTCTGCATTCTAAGGAAAGGCACATCTCGCTCAGAGATATATGGGTTTGCACCACCCAACTTATGATGCAACCTCCCGGGGAAACCCCACAGGGGTCCTATAACAATCCCATTTCCCTCCATAAAACTCACTGTCTACATTCCACTTGATGCTCCGAGGAGGAAGTTTCAGGGTTTCGTTGATCTTCTCCAGGACAGTCTGCAGCTTTTGCTTCTGGGCAATCTCTGACTGGGTGACCTCAGCGACGTTCAGCTTCTCACTCTCGAGTTTCTCTGGGGTGACAAGGGAAAGAGAATAGCTATTACTTTTGCTACACACCATCCTAAACTATGCACTCACACCTTCACTCATTCACTCACTCACCAAATACACACTGAGCACCTAGTAAGAAAGGGTCGCTGCCGTCCCTTCCTCAGCTGATGGTGGCACTGTGGTGCTCGTGTGTATTGTGAAGACCTAGGGACTGTGTCTTGAAACCCCAAAGTGATAAGGCCTTAGGACCGAGAGCGAGTGAGTGAAAGTCACTCAGTCGTGTCTGACTCTTTGGGACCCCATGGACTACATACATATACAGTCCGTAGAATTCTCCAGGCCAGAATACCGGAGTGGGTAGCCTTTCCCTTCTCCAGGGAATCCAGGACCATAGGTGGGCAGTTAGCCCAGTTTATCATCTTTGAGCTATTTCCCCTCATATCTGGGGTTTACCCTCTTTTTTCCATGTCTGCCTTCTTCTGCAAGGACATTCCTGTGCCCTGACTGGAAAGCCTTCCATGCTTCCCCTGGGCAGTGGTCAAGTCCTAATTCAAGGTGTTTTGAACACTCTCATAGTGTAGTACAATATGAATCATATTTATATCTCAAGAACCTTCTTTCCTTTTAACCCCACTTGGAAGATAACTAATTTGATGTGTCCTATTTAATCAACTGTAACGCACACATCCTTTCACATTTTAACATCCCTGAAATCAGGCTGCCTTAAAACTGATGAGATCCTACAACTGCTCAGAGCCAGATGGAAGCTGTAAGAGTTAGCACTGCTTCCATGTGGACGAACCTGGGCATAAGTCTTCACACGTGGTCACTTCCACGTCTTGGTAAGCCTACAAGATGCTGCATAGCAGAAGTTAACACAACATGGTAAATCAACTATACTTCAATACATTTAAAGAAAGCCTACATGAGCAATTTCAAAAAGTAGAACATAAAAATTCCAAGTCATAAGAAAGCATCAGGTAATAGTTTAATTGAAGGTTTTTTTCCTCTTTGAGTGGAACTTATCCTGGTATGTTTTAAAATCAATGGTTCGGGTATGCAGTGACATAACCCCTTAATACTTGGCAAAAAAAAAAAAAATTTATTTTATTAATGTAAATTTATATTTCTATCTTAAGGAACAATTTTGGATTCCTTAATGGAAATACATTGTCTGCTACTGGATTCACCTAATCCACTCTCCACAATTCACTGGAGGATTGACAGGGCTTTCTGAAGGCATGCCATACAAACTAATGAAACTTCACCATACATCAATGGTCCCCACATAGCTTACATTATCTTAATTTTCAGTAGCTGTAGCTTATCCAAGTCAAATGCCTCTTGAGTAATTCTTTGAAGACAAAATTGCCCAGTAGAAAATGGGTTATGGAAAAGCCTGAATGAACTTTTTTTGGCCAACCCAATATGTAACAGATCTTATTCAATCATTCCCCTGTAGATACACAGTCAGGTTATATTCTACTTTTTCCCCATTTGTAATAAAGTTGCAGTAAACATCCTATGTGTATGTATATATGTATTACCAACTGATTATTACTGGTAAAAATAAAAGTTATTGTCTTATAAATTTTCTTCTTGAATACAGTCACCTTACCAAATTCCTTTATTATTCTTTGAATTTTTAGTATTCTCTAGGCATACAAATAACATAAAACATTACTGTCCCTATTTTGTAAGCTTATGTCACTTATTTCAATTTTATGACATTTTAAGATAGATTTCTTTGAGAGTCTCTTCTACTGTTTCTGGAGAAAGAAATGGCAACCCACTCCAGTATTCTTGCCTGGAGAATCCTGGTGGGCTACAGTCCACGGGGTCACAAAGAGTCGGACACGACTGAGTGACTTCACTTCACTTTCTACTGTTTCTAGACTTCATGTTATTTTAAAAATATTCAACCCTTAAAATTTAAGAGATCTACTCAAATAGTCCTACAGTTAAATAACTTCATTCAGTGTTACTAAGAATTTATAGATAATTTCTTTTTAAAGTCTTCTAGTTTTTTTCCCCTTTATTCAGCTAATTTCAGCTAGTTCTATGAACATTTTCCATTACCAAATTTTTATTCTTCCAGGAAATTGTTTCTCTCATGTTTTTATAGTTCTGAAAATTGTTCATCATTAGTTTAACTTGTTGTAAAGTAGTAGGCATGATTTTGAAATAGGGTGCTATTTAGAAAATTTTCTCAGGTAGGATTATATTGTAGATCTTTCAGTTGTTTTTGAAGTTAGCATCCAAATAGGCTTTTGCAGAGGTTATTTATAGAAAACAATGAAACAGTATTCAAAAAGTTCAAAAATATTAAAACAGGGCAGAATAAACTCAAGTATTCTGAATGGTTGTCATTCAGTATTGTTAGATATTCTAACAAACACAGTCGTCACATATATCATACTGTATAAATGTTACCACCCTTCAAAAAATTAGAATACATAAACTACTCCTTCCAGCATGAACAATTCCTAAGTTATTATATTTTTGTTTCCAAAAACATGGAGAGGGTTAGTTTAAAAAAGTTTTTTTTATTGTATCATGGTCAAAGAATTTGGTCTGTATAATTTATTGAGGCTTTATGGACACAGTCAAATTTTGCAAGTGTTTCATGAAGTTGAAAAGAGTGAGAATACTCATTTGGAGGTGTTGCTGGTCATTTAGATTGTCTAGCTCTTCCCTAGTTTTATGAACTTTTTCTTAATGTGTTATTAAAAGAAATATGTTAATGGTATATTTGTCAAGTTTTTGTAATTCTGACCGACATTTAAAATTTTTATACAGTAACATTTAATGCATAAAAGTGTTTTAGTTTTAAAATGTCCTTATTTCCTAGTAATGTTAGTCTCATTAATAATGTAGAGACTCTCCACAGCAATGTTTTTCTCCGTAGTCTATTTCATATTAAAATAGTTACCCCAGCTTTGTTTGTTTGTTTGTTTGTTTAATGCTTTATTATATTTCACAGTACTGTATTGGTTCTGCCATACATTGACATGAATCAGCCACAGGTGTACATGATCTCCCCATGCTAAAGCCCCCTCCCACCTCCCTTCCCTGCCCATCCCCCTGGTTAGTATTGTCTAGTAGATACGATTGTTTCCATTTTTTTTAACCCTTCTGTATCCTCATATATTAAAGACTATGTTTAGTAAACAGCATATAGAAAGATTTTTTGTTATCTAGTCAGACAATCTTTTAAAAGGATAAAGCCAATTTACATTGATTGGGTTTACAAATACACTTGGATTCACTTGTATCAGCTTATTTTAAACTTTCTGTTACTCTGTTTTTCTGCTTCTTTATGTCCCCCTTTCATCCTTGTCGTCTCTTAGATTAGGGCTTCTACTCCCTCTCATTTTCTCCTTATTAAAAGTAGGGAGGCTATATATTCTGATTATTTTAGTGGTTTCCTTAGAAATTTTATCATGTGTATTTAACTTCCAGTCTTATGCTAATTAGTCTCTTTATCCACATACTAAATAATACAAGGACCTCAGCACACTAACTAATTACTCTTCCTGACTTAAGTGCAATCAGTGAAGTGATCAGTGAAGTCTTCAGTCGTGTCTGGACTCTTTGCGACCTCATGGACTGTAGCCTATCAGGCTCCTCCGTCCATGGGATTTTTCAGGCAAGAGTGCTGGAGTGGGTTGCCGTTTCCTTCTCCAGGGGATCTTCCCGACGGTTGTCTGGGGTTCTGATTCTACTATATCTTCATTTTTTGTTGCATTTCTAATCTTTTCTGGGGGTTCATTGTCCTTTGTGGAGAATACTCTAGACATTCCTTTTAGTGAGGGTCTATTGGTAGTAAACCGTCTTACTTCATGTTTGTTTAAAATGCCTTAATTTTCTCCCCACTTAAAAAAAAATTTTTTTTTCTGGATATAAACCTTTTTTCTGGGGGTTCATTGTCCTTTGTGGAGAATACTCTAGACATTCCTTTTAGTGAGGGTCTATTGGTAGTAAACCGTCTTACTTCATGTTTGTTTAAAATGCCTTAATTTTCTCCCCACTTAAAAAAAAAATTTTTTTTCTGGATATAAACCTGTAAGTTAATAATACTTTTCTGCATTTGAAATTTTCATTCCAATAGCCTTGGGATTTTATTGTTCCTGATAAAAAGACAGCTTTCAGTCTGTTGTTACAGGTACTCTCTTTTTTTTCCTCTTTGCTTTGGATCTTTTCTTTGCCTTTAGTGTTCTTAGGTTTCATGATGAAGATTTCTGCTTGTTTGTCCTGTTTGGGATACTCTAAGATTCCTGAATCTAGACTTCATATATTCCATCAGTTCTGAAATTTTTAATTCATTATGCCTTTAATTATTATCTATACACCATTCTCTTTGTTTTCTCCTGCTAGAATTCCGATTAGCCATGTGTTGGATTTTCTTAATCTCTGTTTTTCATTCTCAATTTCCACTCCATTGTCTTCCTCACACTGCATTCTGGGTAATTTCTTCAGTGCTATATTCCAGTTTGTCAATTCCTAATCAGCTGTGTCTAATCCACTGAAGTTTCTAATTACGTTATTCCATTTTTTCCCATTTCTAGAAGTTCTATTTAGTTCTCACTCATAGTATGCTTGTTCAGTTTTGATAGTTACTTGTGCTTTTATCATCCTTTCAATCGTCTTAAAACTTTTGACATATTAAATGTATTTTATACTCCATAACTGATCAATTGCTTGTATCTATAGCATTTGTGGGATGAATCTGTAGTTTATTGTGTTGGCTGATGCTGTCATACTGGCTTACTTTCATGTGTTTGGTGATTTCCGATCTTGAGCTCATTTACCTTGGAATTTTATCTCTGGGAAATGTTTTGTAGCCTCGGTTTAAGGTTTATCCTTTTAAAGAGGCATATGTTTGCTCCTGCCTTGGAAAGCACTAAAAACTTGGAACAAGTTTTAACTACATTTTCAGCTTGGGGCATTTAAAACCACATAAGTACTGTGAATTCTAGTCCAAAATTTGGGAGTACAGACATTTGGTGATAAGGAATTATCAGTGCAGACTTCTTTCTTGTGTCCTATTCATGTCCAAGGCTGAGACAAACATTTATCCTTACTTACCCTCTCTGTGGGACAAGACTTTCTATTTCACCCACTGAGAGTGTTACACTTCAGAGACCTGGTGTGTACTCAGGAGTATCTGATCCAATTCCCCTTCCTTTCAGGCTTCAGGCTTTCTCTCTTGACCCTGTAAGTGTGAGCCATTAAACCTCAGGCTAATTACTGTTTAGAAATTAACACTTATTTTACTGGATTTACACTTCCTTGTTGTTCTTGGCATCAGCAGGATTTCATTCCTTTCCAGTTAAGCCATACAATACAAAAAAAAGTGTGTTTTTTAAGGTTTATATTAAAGTATGCAGGCCAAGAAGATTTGCTTCAACATTTAGTGAGCCATAATGTTCAACCTGAAAACCTATTTCCTTATCTTATTACATTAGCTTGTATACCCAAAACACTTATAATGGTGGTGATAGCTACCCTCTCTGACTTGTTCCTAATGCCATGCCTTTGATATTTCACTAGGTAATGTGTTCACTGTTAAGTTTTGTATAATTGGTCTTTAACATATTTAGGTAGTTTCTTTCTCTTCCTGTTATACTTGGGATAGCTTTTGAAATGTATGACGTATTATTATTTGACATCTACTGATAGATTTAGTTTTACTATTGAAATTTACACATGTACTTAAAAATTGAGAATATACAAACATGGACAAAATTCAGGCTGTGAAAATTAAGTCCCCTCTTCCCTCTGCTGTCCCAGATTCCCCAGTTCCACACGCTATAGAGAGTTTTTGTGACTCACCAGAGATATTCTCTACATACTCAAATATTAGATGTGTCTCAATGCACAGAAACACTGACACAACATTTCTGCCATACTACAACAACCATACTATTTTTTTTTACTTAGTAAGACACTCTGGAGAGCTTCTCTACTACTTATAAGTAAAAGAATAGAAATAAAAAGACTTTTATCCAGCTTTTGAGTTTTTCAGAGACCAGAAAATGTCCCATCCAATTTAAGAATAGCAGTATACATTATCTTCAATCATCTTAGAATCAATGACTATCATAGCAACAGCTAGGGCAGTGCTATCCAAAAGAAATTTCTCGATGGAAATGCTCATTTCTGCATAATTCAGTATGGTAGCCACTAGACATATTTGGCGAGGGAGCATTTGAAATGGATTTGGTGTGACTAAGTAAACGAATTTTTAATTTTAATTTCTTTTAATAACGACATGTGGTTAGTGGGTGCTGTACTGAACAGCTCTGCTGTAAAGCTGTACAGGTCGTCTTCCCGGTTTCATAGAAGAGTGACCCGAGTTGCAGAGGAATTTTTCGTGGCAGAACCAGGACTGGAACCCCGACCTACTTTGCTTTTCATTACTCTTTAAATTTTGGCATAGCTGCTACTTGGCTAAGTACTTTTTTGGGTGTGGGGAAGAGATTCTCAAACCCAATATGACCAAACCCTTCAAGACGCTGTTCCTCCTGGGACTCATGGAATCATCCCTATTTAACACTTACCATTTAGAGTATAGCATCATTGACTCAACGGACATGAATTTGAGCAAACTCTGTGAGACAGTGGAGGACAGGGGAGCCTGGTGTGCTGCAGTTCAAGGGGTTGCAAAAAGGTGGACATGACTTCCTGACTAAACAACAACAATGTAGAGTCAGCCTACGCTAAATTCAGCTGCTCATTCTACACACCACTCGGTTCTCTTAAGAGATGGGAATACCAGGTCATACTACCTGCCTCCTGAGAAAACCGTATGAAGAGAAAGAAAGAATAGTTAGAACTGGACATGGAGCAATGCACTGGTTCAAAACTGAGAAGAGAATATGTCAAGGCTATATACTGTCACTCTGTTTATATAACATATGCAGAGTACATCATGAGAAACGCTGAGGTAGAAGAAGCACAAGCTGGAATCAAGGTTGCTGGGAGAAATATCAATAACCTCAGATATACAGATGACACCACCCTTATGGCAGAAAGTGAAGAGGAACTAAAGAGCCTCTTGATGAAAGTGAAAGAGGAGAGTGAAAAGGTTGGCTTAAAGCTCAATATTCAGAAAACTAAGATCATGGCATCCAGTCCCACCACTTCATGGCAAATAGACGGGCAAACAGTGGAAGCAGTGGCTGACTTTATTTTTTTGGGGGGCTCCAAAATCATTGCAGATGGAGACTGCAGCAATGAAATTAAAAGATGCTTACTCCTTGGAAGTAAAGTTATGACTAACCTAGACAATGTATTAAAAAGCAGAGACATAACTTTGCCAACAAAGGTTTGTCTAGTCAAGGCTATGGTTTTTCTAGTAGTCATGTATGGATGTGAGAATTGAAAGCTGAGTGGCAAAGAATTGATGCTTTTGGACTGTGGTGTTGGAAAAGATTCTTGAGAGTCCCTTGGACTGCGAGGAGCTCCAACCAGTCCATCCTAAAGGAGATCAGTCCTGGGTGTTCTTTGGAAGGAATGATGCTAAAGCTGAAACTTCAATACTTTGGTCACATGATGCAAAGAGCTGATTCACTGGAAAGACCCTGATACGGGGAGGGATTGGGGGCAGGAGGTGAAGGGAACGACAGAGGATGAGATAGTTGGATGGCATCACGGACTCAATGGACATGAGTCTGGGTAAACTGCAGGAGTTGCTGAGGGACAGGGAGGCCTGGCGTGCTGTGGTTTATGGGGTTGCAGAGTCGGACATGACTAAGCGACTGAACTGAACCAAACCAAATGATTATAAAGTAAGTATCCTTGTATCCAAACTAATATAAATAAATACTGGATACATATGTAAGTCTTATCCTTACATAAGACTTTGAATTAATAAATGTAGAAGGAATGGGAGAATAGGAAAATAGAAAACCTCCACTAGACCACCACAGTAATAACCAGCAGACATGCTCCACCGATTATAGTCAGGTGGACAAGTGTAAGAAAAAACAAGATATTTTCAAAGTCTTAAAGTAGCTCCCTGCAAATAAGTTAATAACAAAGAGAAAAGTAGTAGAACTTTATAGTGAAGAAAGCCTGGCCAACACCACCTTAACTGAGTGGCCAAGGTTAATATCACAAGTGACCAGTCATGGTAACATCGTGTCTGTCCTGAAATGATGCGCTGAGGACATATCAGCTCTGTGCGACCCCTCCCCAAACATACAGCTCTAATCATGAGAACACACCGGACAGACCCAGATTGGGTCCATTCTGCAAAAAATGAACCAGTCCTCCTCAAAGGTGCCAAGGTCGTGAAAGATAGGAGATGTGACAACTGAATGTAATGGGGGATTCTGGGTTTACCTCCTAGAACCAAGAAAAGACATGAATGTAAAAACCGGTGAAATCCAAATAAATTCTGCGATTCAGTTAAGCACTGTCCTGAGGCTGATTTCTTCGTTTTGATCTTACCCTCTGCTTGGTGAGATGTTGACATTAGGAGGAAGCTGAGTAAAGGGAGCCGGGAAACCTCTTGGCTGTCTCTGCAACTCTATTAAAATTATTTCAAAATAAAAAAGTTTTAAAGAAACACTGACAAATGGGCTGTGGGTTTAAGTGGTAAGAAAAATTGTGAAATATAAAGAAGATCTGGGAGAACTTCAGAATGCCTCCAAGGCAGGAAACAGCTTAACGTAAGAAGAGGAGTTTGGAGCCAGAGAAGTTAAGACAAATGACGAGGCTCTGAGCTAAGGAGGCAGCAGTGGGGCTGGAAAATATTGGTGACAGCCACCCCTGACCCAGTGCGCAGTGAGCCAGGCACTTTTACAACTGCTGCACGTGTCCTAGCTGATTGAGAAATGAGATGGGTTTGACATGCATATAGGGGAATACAGTTGTCGGCACTGTGACCAACAGAATATGAGGGAAGAAGGAGCAATTCAAGATTACCCCCAGATTTCTAATCTGGGCTATAATAGCATTCCTCAAGGTGGAAAACAAAATGGGTTTGGGGAGGAGGAAGATAAGCAGAGTTCGGGGCAGGTGGGTTACAGGTGCCTATGTGACATGCAGGTGGGCAGGCTGGAAAGGCAGGGAAGAGATAACCTTACTCACAGCTTCAAAGAGAGAGCTATTCCAAGATAGAGATCTGAGGCTGATGATCATATAGTTGATGGTTGAAACTGTAGCAACGATGAAATCACCCAGGAAGAAGGTATGAAAGAAAAAGAGAAGGAGGCCAAGGGTGGAAGCTGGAGGAAACCCAACCATCATGGAGAGAACGGAGAAGGACGACCAAGAAGCAGGTTCAGAGGTGGAAGAGAAATAGCAGCACAAGGCCACGGAGACAGCGGGTGGGGGGAGGCAGATGAGATGCTCAGTAGGGTCAAATGTCACCATGCACGAGGGACTCTCAGGTGACACTGGTGGCGTGGGAAGGAAAAGTTGATGGCAAGGTGGTGGCACCCAGCCCGTACCCCAGGAAGGAATGCTTAGTGGTGGGGAAGCAGCGAGAGGGAGTCCCAACCATTATTTTGAGAAATGTGGTTGGGCACGAAGAAAGAAAATAGCCAGAGGGGACCTCATGGTTGGAGGGGTCATCCAAAACCCCCATTTCCAGACCGCCTCCTCCCAGGAGCTCCTGATGCATATTTTAAACTGCAAACGAGTTCTCTCCAATGGGCATGCTGTCTGTAGCTTCCAAATGTGTATGTCTAGCCTTCGACTCACACTTAGGTTGACAAAACAGGCATCAGCTCTGTTTTTAATCACCTTTTCAACGTGAAGTTTGAGATCTGAGGTGGTCTAACCTGACTGTCGGAGAAGGCAATGGCACCCCACTCCAGTACTCTTGCCTGGAAAATCCCATGGACGGAGGGGCCTGGTGGGCTGCAGTCCATGGGGTCGCTAGGAGTCGGACACGACTGAGCGACTTCACTTTCACTTTTCACTTTCATGTACTAGAGAAGGAAATGGCAACCCACTCCAGTGTTCTTGCCTGGAGAATCCCAGGGACGGGGGAGCCTGGGGGGCTGCCGTCCATGGGGTCACACAGAGGCGGCCACGACTGAAGCGACTTAGCAGCCGCAGCAGCAGCAACCTGACTTACGTGATGCCTGACTTGGGGCGGCATGGATGATGCTGGGCAGTTTTGTAACCGTTCCCAGAGGCGACACTTTTCATGACTGTGTTCCATTACCCCACAGCCATGTCCCACCCCTTGCTTGCAAAGTCCAGCATAGAACACCTCCAGACAGTGTCAGGTCCCAGGTAGAAATTTGGTGGTACAGTTAAAAGCTCCAAATGCTAGGAGAGGTCGTCAGTGAAGCTCAGGGTTTTTCCACATCTGCACGTGCCAAAGCATGTTCCCCTCCGTGTTCAGCTGCATTTACGAGCCTTTAAATATTAATACTTATTAACATTGATGTTTGAGTACCAAATGAACTTAGCTTCCTAGAAATTACTAGATTTTGCATTATTCATTTATTGGTTCAGGATACATTGATTAAGTGCTGGGCAATGTGTTATTACTGGACAAGACTGGAAAAAGGAATATGACATGGCCCCTGCTGGCGTGGGAAGGAAAAGTTGATGGCAAGGTGGTGGCACCCAGCCCGTACCCCAGGAAGGAATGCTTAGTGGTGGGGAAGCAGCGAGAGGGAGTCCCAACCATTATTTTGAGAAATGTGGTTGGGCACGAAGAAAGAAAATAGCCAGAGGGGACCTCATGGTTGGAGGGGTCATCCAAAACCCCCATTTCCAGACCGCCTCCTCCCAGGAGCTCCTGATGCACATTTTAAACTGCAAACGAGTTCTCTCCAATGGGCATGCTGTCTGTAGCTTCCAAATGTGTATGTCTAGCCTTCGACTCACACTTAGGTTGACAAAACAGGCATCAGCTCTGTTTTTAATCACCTTTTCAACGTGAAGTTTGAGATCTGAGGTGGTCTAACCTGACTGTCGGAGAAGGCAATGGCACCCCACTCCAGTACTCTTGCCTGGAAAATCCCATGGACGGAGGGGCCTGGTGGGCTGCAGTCCATGGGGTCGCTAGGAGTCGGACACGACTGAGCGACTTCACTTTCACTTTTCACTTTCATGTACTAGAGAAGGAAATGGCAACCCACTCCAGTGTTCTTGCCTGGAGAATCCCAGGGACGGGGGAGCCTGGGGGGCTGCCGTCCATGGGGTCACACAGAGGCGGCCACGACTGAAGCGACTTAGCAGCCGCAGCAGCAGCAACCTGACTTACGTGATGCCTGACTTGGGGCGGCATGGATGATGCTGGGCAGTTTTGTAACCGTTCCCAGAGGCGACACTTTTCATGACTGTGTTCCATTACCCCACAGCCATGTCCCACCCCTTGCTTGCAAAGTCCAGCATAGAACACCTCCAGACAGTGTCAGGTCCCAGGTAGAAATTTGGTGGTACAGTTAAAAGCTCCAAATGCTAGGAGAGGTCGTCAGTGAAGCTCAGGGTTTTTCCACATCTGCACGTGCCAAAGCATGTTCCCCTCCGTGTTCAGCTGCATTTACGAGCCTTTAAATATTAATACTTATTAACATTGATGTTTGAGTACCAAATGAACTTAGCTTCCTAGAAATTACTAGATTTTGCATTATTCATTTATTGGTTCAGGATACATTGATTAAGTGCTGGGCAATGTGTTATTACTGGACAAGACTGGAAAAAGGAATATGACATGGCCCCTGCCCTTGAGAAGCCTACATGCACTTATACGTGTGCTTAGTCACTCAGTCGTGCCTGACTCCTTATGACCCCATGGACTGTAGCCTGCCAGGTTCCTCTGTCCATGGGATTCTCCAGGCAAGAATATTGCAGTGGGTTGCCATGCCCTCCTCTAGGGGATCTTCCTATTCCAGGGATCGAACCCAGGTCTCCCGCATTACAGGTGGATTTTTACCATCTGAGCCATCAGGGAAGCTCAAGAATATTGGAGTAGGTACCCTGTCCTTTCTCCAGGGGATCTTCCTGACCCAGGAATCAAACCGGGGTCTGCTGCAATGCAGGTGGATTCTTTACCAGCTGAGCTACCAGGGAAGCCCATACATTTACATCAACAGCTACAAACAAAATGGAATGTCTTATAATAATAAAGGCATATATATTATGTATCTACAACATAGAAGCATGTATGTTATATATAGGTGCGTGTACCTATATAACAAAGGCATGCATATTATGTATGTGTGTGTATCTATATAATAAAAGCATGAATGCTTTATTCATGGGTGTGTATCTATATCTGTGAGAACACAGAACACATGACTATTTCTTTCAAATGTGACTGTGTCATGAGGGGAGGCACGTTTGGTTGACTCTACAGATAGGAAGAATGAGCAACGATGGTTTATCTCAGTGGATAAAGGAGGAAGAAGGGCCCCAGAGGCAGAAGAAACGAAAAGGCAGAAGAAGAGGTGTGAATATGCCCAGTGTATGTCATAATCTGGCGTGGTGTCCAGAAACACAGCAAAACTGCCAATGGAATGATAAAAGATTCTGACTGACTGGACACTCATTGTGTGTCAGGCGTGATCCGAAGCATTTTACATGGCGTGAGCCACACGTGTGAGTGACTGGAGGCGAGCCTGACAAGACCGATGCAACGCTTTGAATGTTGTGCTGACAGGTCTGGACTTTGTCCCACAGGTAGGGGAGAGCGAGTACTGACAAAATGAGACTTGCAATTAAAAACGCTTCCTCCACCAGCAGTGCCAGCTGGTCCCAAAGCCTCCCTCTGCAAAGGGGAATGGGTTGGAGGAGGTGAGATGGGAGGCACAGGGTGAGCTTGGAAATTGTTTCAACAGTCCAGACAAGTGAAAATGGCAGGGAGGAGGGGATGTGGGAGAGAATTCTGAGCAAGAAATGGGGCCAGGGAGACCCCCTGTCCCACAGCCATGGAGTGGCAGAGAAGAGAGGAAGGGGTTCTACTCACTTGGAAAGAAAGAACATCCTCAGGAAAGAGGATGCGCTCAGTGTGAGGCACTAGTGGGGAGCTAAGAATAGTCTAGAACTTGGGGCAGCGGTTAGGGGACAGAGGACAGAAAGTGGGGGACAGAGAGGAGAAGTCCAAATCCAGGCACAATGAACCTGTCCTTTCAACACCAATGTCACCTGGAAGTCTCCTTTCCCTCCCCAACAGCCCCACACTTTCGCAATACAGCTGTGAACTGACTCGGGGTGCACACGCTGCCAGAGGCGAGACACCTGGAGACACACGGGAGCCAAGTGTCGCAGAGGCCCACACACCTGTGCACTTGCACCAACTGGAGAGAGATACACAGAGAACACACACACACACGGCCATAGACTGCAGAGGTGTGCATATATGCATACAAACACACACATATGTACAGGTGACAGAGGTATACAAACACACACACGCAGCTCCACGCGCATGTAAATACACCTACAGAGGCCACGGTGCACAATTTTCTGGAGAGGGTGAAGCGTGTTTTCAGTGCACGGTGGAGTCTTGTCATATGCCCTCCTGGTGATTCTCAACTGCTAGGCGGAGCACCCTGTCTGGTCACAAAGCCTCCCTTTGCAAGGCATTCAGGTAAAACATTCCAAGAGTACATTTCACCGGTCTGCTAGCCCAAGGCCACCCATCCCTATTCTAGTCGGTGAACTACTGTGACTGGAGAACAGCTCTGAACTAGATTTAAAGACACCCACTGTGACATTCAACTCTCTTCTTACCAAAAAGTTTCTGCAGGACTTGGCCGTCGTATAAATCTTCAGCCAGGTCTTTAACAATGATTCGTTCTCCAACCAAAACATCATTAATCCAGTCAATTAATACCTGCAGAGAGAGAGAGAGAGGATAACAGAAGAGTCACAGGGTGTTTCCTTACACACCAGTATTCTCATCCTGGACAGTGAAACTTTTAATGAACTTCAGATTTTGAAAGGAGCAGAATTATCCACACACCTGAGTATGTGTGCCAGCAGCTGTGAGTGTGAGCCCAACAGTCCTGTTAACGGCAGGTATAGGCTCTGCTAGTGCTGGTGGCTCAGTGTCTCTGCTAACACCTCTGGCCCCTGACTTCCCTTCCCCGAATGAGGAGGACTGTTCACACAGTGCTTGGCTGTGTGGCTTTGCGGCCAAGAGAGGATGGGCTTTGGAGTCATGCAAACTGGGGTTGAAACCCTCACTTTACCTACTAAAATAATTTGTGCATCTCTGGGATTGATGGACTGTTTTGTGTGTGTGTGTGTGTGTGTGTGTACTTCTGTCATCTATGAGCCACTGTGTGCATATCTCTGTGATTTATGAATCTACGGCAAGCTAGTTATCTGCTCTGAACTCTGACTCCCCACTTCTATAATGGAAGTTGAAGACACCCCCCACACTAGGTGGTAGAAAAGAATTACAGGGTCTCCCTGGTGGTCCAGAAGTTAGGACTCCACACTTCCACTGCAGAGGGCATGGGTTTGATCCCTGGCCAGGGAACTAAGATCCTACATGTCATACCAAGTGGCCAAAAGTCAAAACCAGTATCAGGGGAAAAGAGAAAGGAATTACATATAGCAAGGGCCGAACATCCAATAAGAGCAGATTTTGTTAATAAATAAAAGCACTCTCCCATTATGACACCTGGCCACATGGTTACCGTTACCCCTGTGTTCAGGAGGTAAAACCAAGCACAGAAGTAATCACAGCCCCAGGTCCCAGAGGACCTGTGGGCAGGGACAGGAATGATCAGACTCTTGTCCACCTCACTTTACAGCACATGTTCTCCTCCCTGCACCAGCCTTCCTCTCAGTGGGGCTGTGCGGTGTCCTCTGTGGTCCGTGTCTCAGCCTGTGCATCAGGCATCCAGCAGAGGTGTTCCAGGTGACCAGCCATCCAGTTAATCCACACGGCATCCCAAGAGGCAGGCAGCATCAGTTTTGTTTTTCAGGTAAGGAAACTGAAGCTTGCACAAGGCCACTGTCTTTTTAATTTCAACCTCTTGCTTTATTTATGAAGGTATTATTCATATGCGATAAAAGTAACCAATTCTAGGTATACCGTGTGATGACTTTTGGTCACCGTACACGGTTGTGTAACCACAACCACAATCAAGATACAGAACAGTTTCCTCACCGTAAGAAGGTCCCTCTGGTCTCTGTGCTCAGTCACCTCTCCTGATCACAAGCTTCAGGCAAGCACTATAGTTCCGACTTTTTGACCACTTCCCCTAAACAGAATATCACCCACTTTTTTTGGCAGGGGGGGCATGCTATATGGTATGTGGGATCTTAGCTCCTGACCAGGGATTGAACCCATACCCCTTTGCAGTGGAAGTGTGGAGTCTTAACCACTGGACTGCCAGGGAGGTCCCAAGCATCACCTTTTGACTTGGCATAAGCAGATTGTCTTTACAACACAGGCGGGAGCTGGGCTAGGTTTCCACCCTTGAGTGGAGGCTTGGGCTTTCAAAGCACATTGTTCTGCTGGCCTAAGGCAGGGGCTTCTGTGCTTCCTCCCTTCCTCCTTCCTCTCTCTTCCCCTTCCCTCCTCCTCTCCTTCATCCATCCAACCATCTACACATCCAGCATTTATTAATGTCTGCTATATATCACTCTGTGCTGGATCCTGAGGGTACAAAAAAAGACCATCCATGATGAAAAAAAAAGGACACTCTTTAACCCCAAGCAGCTCCCCACTTAGTGAAGGACACCGAGAAGCACATGAGTAGCTGGAACGTCATGCGATGACAACAGTACAGGAGCAAATGCATGAACCACAGCGGCACACAGAGGGGCTCAGTGATGGCCCTGGGGTTTGGAGAGGGCTTCCCGGAGGACACGACCTGGCTCTGAAGAGCAAGGAGAGCGCCTGGGCAGAGGGACTGCAGGGCCAAAGGCCTGGCGGTGGGGGTGCGGAGCAGCTGTGTGCAGGTGCGCACCGGGAGCCGCCGTGAACAGGCCTGCTGTCCCTGTGGCAGCCTTGCCAAGCAGGGATTATTTGAGGTTAAAGAGGCAGCTGGAGCACGGAGATGCCAAACACCACCCCCAGGACTGCGGGCTGCAACCTGCAGTTCACAGGAAGCGGCACACAGGTTTTGAACAGGAAAATGATCCATTCAGCTTTGCATCTTGAGTGAATCGCTCTGCACCCAGTGCCTTTTGGTCCTGTTTTAAGTGCAGCTTGGAGAAGCTGAAGAAGACAGACACAGAAGCGGGAGGAAATAGAGATTTTTTGAGGGTGACCATTGATCAGTCATTGTGCCAAGTACATTGTGCACAGTATGTTATTTCATCTAAATCATTTCGGTTTGAATCTCATCTCCTCCACTCATGCCATGACTATAAATGAACAATCACCGGCTTTTCTGAGACTCAGTTTCCTCATCTGTAAAAGAATGGAGATGATTCTAACTAAATCCAACATCAGAGGGTACTTTTGAGGGTCCTTGGGAAACGCAGTGAAAGGACTGTGTGAGTGAGAAGATCCTGGCAAATGTGAGTTTTTTACACTAAATTCTCCAGTGCCTGTGGTCAACACCGTTGCTTGGGCGCCTGTCATGTCCCACCTCTGTTAACCTGTAGATGTCCACCTTCCAGACTGCAAGCTGCCTGTGGCCAAGGACTGCTGTGAGTTTCTGTTCTCTGCAGTGGCTCGAGTGGTGTCTACGCAGGGTGACTGGTCTAGAAACACCTGT
This sequence comes from Madoqua kirkii, assembly GCA_006408675.1. Taxonomy (NCBI): domain Eukaryota; kingdom Metazoa; phylum Chordata; class Mammalia; order Artiodactyla; family Bovidae; genus Madoqua; species Madoqua kirkii. The sequence goes on along the minus strand of SJYC01098785.1, from coordinate 5,677 downwards.
GGAGTCGGGAGGCACCTGAAGCCCCTTCTAATTTCCTCTTACCTTCATCAGTTCCTGAAGTTTGGGGTCGCTGCGTGAGTTGGGATCCACCATCGTTCGCACTTCATTCTCCTCTTTAAAAAGAAAAGGCAGTCAGCGAGGCGGTCGCTCTGAAGGCCTCAGGCTAACCCAGAGAGAACAAGAGACCCCGTTACCCAGCATTGTGTCCTCAGGGTCCAGCTCGAAGGGGATGGGGCTGAGGGGCAGGTTGATGGCGTTCATGCCTTCCTCCTGAAGCTCAGACACTGTAAGAAGGAAGCGCAGCGTTATGCGGCAGCCCATAGCCATGTTCCACATTGATGCAGACTGAGAAACAAAAGCACCAAGGTTAGCCTACAGCTGTGATGCAGCCTGCGTCCGATTCCTGCCTCTCCTTGCTAAAAGGACCATCACACTCTCTGTCACCTTACTCGCTTTCCTAGAAAAATCTGCCTCCCTTCAGAAATGATCTTGGAATAAATGGAAGCAAAGTGAGCACTGACATCTTTCTTGAGTCTCTGCCACGCCTCCCTCCTGCCCCTCCTTCAGGGGCTTGCCGTCTGGTGCAGAGTGCATGCTTGACAAGTCTTTGCTGACTGGATGCGTGAGGTCCCCTCGCTGAGGCTCCATTCAAACCACAGGCCTTTTCCATCCTCAGGTCAGCCCCCCTCTGACTTCTCTCCTGAATTGGCTCCTGTGTATTTTTCCAGACATTTTCCTCCCTCCCTCCTTCCCAATCCCCTCCTCCCATCCAGTACTGCTCCACGATGCCTCATTCTGGCCTCTTCCCTTCAACCATAGGGAGTCACGGGCCCTGGGGTCCGGTACCTCACTACTCCAGGCCTGTTCCCTCAGCTGAACATCAAAAGCTGGACAGCTGACCATCAAGTTCTTTTATACTTTCCCAAATCTTAGAAGTCTACAATTCCATCGTCCTCAAGAAAAATACAAGAGGTCAGTGACCACTAGACACTTCCAGCCCACTCCCTCCATCCACGGACCCCCACCTCCCACATGAAGCCTTAGTGAAAGAGAAAAATACAAATTCCTACCACAAAACCAGTTGTGTGATGGCATTTTGCTGAGCACTGACCTTGGATTATTACCTCTCCTGAAAGCAGTGGCTCAAATCCCCTCAGTTCTACTCAGTTCCAGTTTGGGCAATTCCCTTGCACCCATTAAGCACAGAACCACTGTTTTCTCTGAAGGAGCTGGTCACCAAACAGTTCTTAAAGAGGTGATATGGCAGCTGCAATCAACTTTGGTAAAACCAATGTCCCATCTTTCCATTTTGTTTTTTTTTGTATTGACTCTGGCCTCACTGATTGCCAGCATATACTTGCAAGTACTCTTAAGCACAGGCAGCTGCTTACAAAGAGCTCTTTCGTATTAGCAGACGTCACTGATGGCTGACGTCACTGATGGCTGCAGTGGACAGGGAGCGAGACTGCCCAACGCAGGGAGTGAAGCCCACTCTGCCCTAGAGAGACACAACTCACATGACGGAGCTGGTGCTCAGCCCTGTTGCTGTGGGCTCTTGACATTCAGATGGGATATCAGCCAGTCACCATCTTGAATCTCCAAATCCACAGACACTCACCCTTCTCTATAATTCCCCCCACAAAACATAATTGAAAAATATGAGTGACACTTTCAAGGTTTAAATGATTCTATAAATATGGGCTTGCATCTGCTTTCCAGCAAAGCACAACTGCTTCTTTAGATTTTATAATGTCTCCTAGGACAAGCCGTTTGCTTTTTTTTTTGTCCAGGCTGTTTCTCACAAAGAAGCAAGATTTCTACCACTTAACAAGCATCACTACACAGGCAATGGGAAGTGGAAATAAAGTTACGTTTCAGTGTGGGTGTGAGACTGGGTTAACTGGCCAGTGAAGAGACTAGCTCTTGCCCAGAACCTTCTCCATCTGTATATTCCACCCCACCCCACCCTGCCACCAGGTCTGTGCTATCCGATACAGTAGCCATTAACCACATGCAGCTATTGAAGTTTAAATGAATAACTCAACTTCTTAGTCAGATTTCAAGTGCTCAGTGGCCCTCATGGGGCAGCTGGCACCCCACTGCACAGTACAGATGTAGATTTCCATTATCACAGAAGATTCAGTTGGATGGTGCTATCCTGACTGACCCCATAGATCCAAATGCTGATGATATCCAAATTTAAATCTCCAGCCTGAGTATGCTGTATTACATATTTTTAAAGTTAATAAGATTGTATTATCTAAAACGGAATTCAAGGCCACAAAATCAGGGACAGGATAAAAATGCAGCACCTTCCTAGATATTTTTCATGTACAAAAACAACCAAGCTCTGTCCTAATCTATTCTTTTGAGTGGTTTTATTTACCCAGCATCACTGGGTTGTGCAAACAAGAGTCAACTCATTATTAAAAGAAGAACCAGAAGCAAACAAACAAACAAAAAATTTCTAGCCTAGGCCTGACCCTGAGCTCCAGACTCACTCAATATCTCTTTTGTCTACTAATGGAGATCTCAGATTTACAATTTATGTAATTATTTGTAATTATTACTTAAAATGATAAAGACCATTTGTTGAATAAATGAATAAACCTGTTAAGACTACCCTTCCACTGCACAGGTTATAAGATGAAGCACAATTTACCAGAGCAGTGTACAGCATGCAAAGACTTTCAGCTTGTCTCAGATTTACATTTATATCTCAGAACACGTGGTCTTCAGTACCCTTAGTGAAGTCACTCAGTCGTGTCCGACTCTTTGCGACCCCGTGGACCATAGCCTACCAAGCTCCTCCATCCATAGGATTTTCCAGGCAAGAATACTGGAGTGGGTTGCCATTTCCTTCTCCAGGGGATCTTCCTCGGGACTGAACCTAGGTTTCCCGCATTGGAGGCAGATGCTGTAACCTCTGAGCCACCTCCACTGTAATAACACCATGTCAAGACTTCTCCACCTTCCTTCTTATCCTTCTCAGTAAATGGCATTACCATTTGCATAAGAGTGCAAGCCAAAATCTGAGGAATCACCCTTCCCTTCTTTTCCTGTTTGCAGCCAATACATTGGCAAGTTTTCTGGGTTCCACCTTCAAAACAGGACCCTATTCCAACCACTTTTCACCAGCTCCATCATCACCATTCAGGTTCAGGCCACCGTTATCTTTCACCTAAATAACCAGAACCACCTTCTAACCTGCCCACTGCTTTCTGATGCATTTTCCCCATGTCAGTCTACTTCCTAGAGCACAATCAGAATGATCTATAAAGATGTAAACACGGTCATACGTTCTCCTGCTTTATGCCTTCCCGTGGCTTCCCCTCATGTGCACGCTTAGCTGGTCAGTCATGTCTGATTCTTTTGTGACCCTGTGGACTGTAGCCTGGCAAGCTCCCCTGTCCATGGGATTTCTCAGGCAAGAATACTGCGGTGAGTCGCCATTTCCTTCTCCAGGGGATCTTCCTGACTCAGGGATTGAATCTGCATCTCCTGCATTGCAGGAGGATCCTTTACTACTGCCCCCTGGGAATTTCCATTATACTCAGAATAAAACCCCAATTCCTTCCTAAGACCTACAAGACCCTCTGAACAGTCCCCTGCCTCCCTCTTGTGTTGTATTTTCTCCATAGCACACATCACAATCTGAAATGACTATTATTTCTACATTTATTATCTATCCCCTCCTCAACAGAATGTAAGACTGGCACTTTTTCTCTTTTGTTCGCTATTAGATCTCTGAAGAGGAGTCAGACTGCCTACATTCAAATCCAGGCTCTACCACTTACTAGTACATGACTTTGGACAAGTTCATCCATCTTACACCTCAGTTTCCTTATCTGCAAAATGGGGGCGATAATAATATTGCCTATCTCCTAGAGTTGTTGAGAAGATTACAGTAAAACATTTAGAAGAGTGCCTGGTACCTGGTTAAAAGCCATGTAATTATTTGCAATTCTTACTTAAAATGATAAGGACCATTTGTTGAATAAATGAATAGACCTGTTAAGACTACCCTTCCACTGCACAGGTTGTAAGTTGAAGCACAATTTATCAGAGCAGTATACAGCATGCAAAGACTTTCAGCCTGTCCTTAGGGGAGGAAAACCATACTTTGGCCTGATCCTGTGTATGCGTGTGTGGGCACATTTCTAGGGCAGAATTTCCAGCTTACTTTTTGTAAAGAGAAAAGCTACCTCTGTCCCAAGACTGTTGTCCAGTAAGAGCCAATCTGTGAATATAGAGATATCTATACCTCTAGAAACACCATATTTGCAGCCAGGACTCCTAAAGGTGGGTCTGAACAGCACCTCTTTTTCTGTGTAGATCATTGTTAGAAATGTTTTTAGATGAAAAATCCCCAGTCAGAAACACTCCCCTCTGCCCTGCCTCTTTAATTCACTCACAGAGACAAAACAAACCCGAGAAGAAAGGCAGAGATATGTTTGCAATTGGAAATGTTTTTTTTTCAGGAAATGATTTGGTACAGGAACATCATTCCCATCCCATTAACTGCTGACTCGGAGCCAACTGTTTGTAAAAGTGAATATGCAAACTGCCCGGCTCAGGCTTGGCCCCCTGCCCCATGGGGCTGCATCAGGGGCCATGTTCCCAAAGCAGCCCACGTGCTCTGGAGGCTTCATTACTATTAAACCAAAGCAGGACCCAGCAGAAGCTCCTCGCCATCCCAGCACTCTGAAAGAAAAAGAGCTGCAATTGAATTTTCTCGGCGTAGAATATGAATACAATGTTTTCCCCTGAACCTCCTCTAACAACCTAAAACTAGGTCTGAATGTGCAGCCTTTGGTGTCTCGCGGCGCCATTAGTCATAACTTAATAAACAGATTAAATGCCCAGCTGAAGGTCGGGCTTGGGAGAGCAGGGCGATTGCCTCAACTCCTGAAGCGCTCACCATGAGGGAGGGAGCCTGGCTTTTCTGGGAAACGCAGCGTGACTCTGGGTCCAGCTGTGCAGCAGAACAAGTACAGGGATGGGCTTTGAAGTCTGAAAGACCTGGATTTGATCCTACTTCTCTTTTTTATCAGCCATGGGAACTTATGTTGTTGACTTAAACACTTCGAAATGTGATAGAAAACAATTTTGTCTAAAACAAAGGTGTAGCTGACACTATTAGTTTCTCCCCAATACTGATTTTTTCTCTCTGCTGAAATAATACTCTTATTTTGTTTCAGTATACACTGCTCAACCCCCTCCACCCCCCAACTGTCATGCTTCTAGGTGAGATTTTGATTGAGTTAAGCTAATCATGATAATCTCAGTTCCCTTAGTGGTGACTGGTTCAAGCATTGTCATGTAACACAAATCTGGTCAAAGAGCTGCAACTGGAAATTTCTAGAACCTTCTAGAAAAGTTGTCCTTCATTTTAAAAGCTCAAGGAAGAGAAGGTATCTTTCTCCTTCTAACCATTACTGCATCAGGATGTTATGCCTAGATTTGTAGTCATGAGGTTAGGTTTGCCCGAAGAAGCTAATACATTAAGGTTGGCAGGGAAGCAAGAAGGGAGTTCTTGTTGATACTGCTAAGCCACCATCCCTAGAGCCACCCTAGCTTTTTGTGTCTTGTTATAAGTGATAAAGGAAGTTCCTTTTTTGTTGAAGTCAGCTGAGTTGGTATCTTCTGGGGCTTGGAGTCTTAACACCCTGATCGG
>SJYC01098783.1:0-46726 GCA_006408675.1 Madoqua kirkii | reverse complement strand
TTTTCTGAATGTTGAGCTTTAAGCCAACTTTTTCACTCTCCTCTTTCACTTTCATCAAAAGGCTTTTTAGCTCCTCTTCACTTTCTGCCATAAGAGTGGTGTCATCTGCATATCTGAGCTTACTGATATTTCTCCCAGCAATCTTGACTCCAGCTTGTGCTTCTTCCAGTCCAGCATTTCTCATGATGTACTCTGCATAGAAGTTAAATAAGCAGAGTGACAATAAACAGCCTTGATGTGCTCCTTTTCCTATTTGGAACCAGTCTGTTGTTCCATGTCCAGCTCTAACTGTGGCTTCCTGACCTGCATATAGGTTTCTCAAGAGGCAGGTCAGGTGGTCTGGTATTCCCATCTCTTTCAGAATTTTCCACAGTTTATTGTGATCCACACAGTCAAAGGCTTTGGCATAGTCAATAAAGCAGAAATAGATGTTTTTCTGGAACTCTCTTGCTTTCTCCATAATCCAGCAGATGTTGGCAATTTGATCTCTGGTTCCTCTGCCTTTTCTAAAACCAGCTTGAACATCTGGAAGTTCATAGTTCCCATATTGCTGAAGCTTGGCTTGGAGAATTTTGAGCATTACTTTACTAGTGCGTGAGATGAGTGCAGTTGTGTGGTAGTTTGAGCATTCTTTGGCATTGCCTTTCTTTGGAATTGGAAGGAAAATCGACATTTTCCAGTCCTGTGGCAACTGCTGAGTTTTCCAAATTTGCTGGCATATTGAGTGTAGCACTTTCACAGCGTCATCTTTCAGGATTTGAAATAGCTCAACTGGAATTCCATCACCTTCACCAGCTTTGTTTGTAGTGATGCTTTCTAAGGCCCACTTGACTTCACATCCCAGGATGTCTGGCTCTAAGTGAGTGATCACACCATCGTGATTATCAGGGTCATGAACATCTTTTTTGTACACCTATAGATTCAATGTAATCCTAGTCAAGAGTTACAGTAAGCTCTTTTGTGTATATTGACAAATCAATCCTAAGGTTCACCTAGGAAGGCAGACTCAAAGTAGACAAAAAAATATTAAAGAAGGACAAAGCTGGAGGATTGACACTACCAGACGTCAGTGTAAATGACAGTGGCAAAAGAGCAGTCCCATAGGTCAACACAACAGAACAGAGAACCCAGGAACAAACCCACACAAATACAGTCAACTGCTCTTTGACAAAGGAGGAAAGGCAATTCAGTGTAGAGAGGATAGTCATATCAACCAATGCTAGAACCATTGGAAAGCCAACTGCAAAAATTAATCTAGACACAGACCAGATACCTTCCATTTTAACAAGATCTTATGCAGATTTTAACGAAGTCCAAGTTATCGATTTTTCTTCCATGGTTTGTCCTTTTGGTGTTGCATCTAAAAACTCATCGACAAACTCCTAAATCACACAGATCTGTTATATTTTCTTCTATAAATTTTATACATTACATTTTATATATAAGTCTGTGATAATTTTGAGTTTTGTGAGAAGGTCCTTAAGAACAAGGAAGGTCTGAGAAACTGTAACAGCCAAGAGAAACCTTAGAAGATGTGACAGCTGAGGGTGACACAGTATCCTGCAAGAGAACTTGGGACAGAAAAAGGACATTAGGTAAAAGCTGAAAAAAATCTGAATAACTTAATAATATTAATATGGATTCATGAATTATAACAAATGCAGCATATTAATATAAAGTGTTAATAAGAGGGGAAACTGAACATAGGCATAAGTGAACTCTCTGTATTATCTTTTCATTTTCCCTATAAATCTAAAATTATTATAAAAATAGTCCATTAAAAAAATCAACCCAAATTTTCTACTTTTCCAATGAAATATAGTGCTCCCTGGGGGGAAATCCATAATTTTAAGAGACGCATATATTTCTTTCTATCACCAAGGAGACAGTGCTAATTTTTCCAACATTAGCTGATCCCTATAGAAGCATTTGTACAGGAAGCAAAGCACAAAGACCCTTTCAAAGTCCTACAGTGCAAGCTGTACTTGTTCTCAAGTGAGACCTTGCTTCCACATAGAAACTGCATGGTTTTTAGGTTTGTTCCAGGGCTGAGATGAGAAGACAGAGCTTGCTCATAACTTAAGGATGCCTGGCAAGGTCATTTCTGCTTTCCCAAGCAGAGATGTGTCCCACTAGTACAACCATCGCTGAAGGTGTCTCTATTGCTTTCTCTGGATCTGCTTTGGCAGCTGAATCTTCCCAGTGTTCCCGATGGGGCTTTTATGACATGGCTGCTGTATTAGCTTTCCATTGCTGAACAGTTACCACACACTTGGTGGCTTGAAACAACACAGATTTACTCTCCGTATGGTTCTGTAGGTTAGAAGTCCAACACGGGTCTCACTGGCTAAAGTCGAGGCACTGGCGGGTTTGCTCCTTTCTGGAGGCTCTCAGGGAAGATTCATTTGCCTGCCTTTCCTGGCTTGTGGAGGCCACCTGCATTCCTTGGCTTGTGGTCCCCTTTCTCCATCTTCAGAGTCAGCAGTGGGGGGTGGGGGTCAAATCCTTCTCACATTGCAGTACTCTGGCCTCTGTTTTTTGCCCATCTCTTCTATTTTTAAGTACCCTGTGATTACACTGGGCCACCTGGAAAACCCAGGACAATCTCCTTATTTTAGAGTCAGCTGATGGGCAGCCACAATTGTGCCTGCAGCCTTAACTTCCCTTTGCCATGTAAGCTAATATATCCCTAGATTCATCAAAATCCATATCTGGGATATGGATATCTTTGGTGGGGGGTGTTACTCTGGCTCCAACAGTTTTCTTGGGGGACAGGTTCTGTTCTCAATACTCACCCCTGCCTACAACATGTGAGTTCATTCTTCTTCTATGTGAAATTATCAAAAGGAAATGCAAAATCACCATTCTTTCCATCCTAGCCCTTAAACCAGTTTTATTATTTAAAAAAAAAAAAAAAAACTTATTTCAGCAGCCATAATATAAAGCATCAGGCAAACATGGGAACAGCTCAGAGTGGCCTCAGCAGACTGTCAGGGTCTCGCCACACTCTGCTCTACCTGGCATAGCTGTTTAGTCACCAGGGTCTGACATCTGGGCCTTGAAGCACAGCCAAGAAAGGAACTTAGAAGTTGGTATTGTGATGGGAGCTGACAGGGGAATCTATAGTCCCAAGTCTTAAAGTTTCCACCCGTGTCTTTGTTTTGGTCAGTTTTATAGTCTCTGCAGAGTTGGAAGGCTGCCAGGCAGATGGCCCCTGGACATTAATTCATTGTTCAGCCAAACATGTGATTCAGCAGCCCTCCAATTGCAAGCACACTCAGAGGGAGACGGATGCACCGTTGACTAGCTTTGGGCTGTCAAAACCATGTGAACGGAAACACCGGTGAGATCTCAAGTAAGCCTTGGGAATTTAAAACACTGCTCAGGCACAGAGGGTCTATGATCAAAATCAAACACCATTCTTTGTCTTTTGCCACACCATGTCCGCTGTTGCTTTAGACCTAGCACCAGAACCGTTTTCTTGGTTTTAAAGGTCTGTTCTTACTCAAGTAGAAAGTGATGTAGGTGTGTCACTCTGGGAGTTGATAATGAGTAACACCAGGCTGTCACGCGTGCATGTGCATCTCTGTGCATCCATATACCCTAGCATTTGTACTAATAACAGCCTTGGGGAGACCATAGCAACTGACCTGGTATGTTAGCTAATTAGATGTGAAGTGTGGGCACAACTCAGGCCAGCCAGAGTGAACTGGCACTGCTCATCTCTTTCATTCGTAAGCACACATGGGCATCTCTGGTACCAGGGGCTGGGCCAGGAGCTGTGAATACAGTGACAAACAAGTCCTTTCCTTCTGGGGTTGGTAGATGCCCGGAGAACAGCTACCTGTGGCGATGGTGAGAGACCAGTACACCAGGCATGTGCTGCTACACACTGAGTAACTGCTCAGAGGATGCTGTAGCTGAGCAGGGAGGGGGAAGATGTGCACACAAACCGCACCGCAGCAATGCTCTGGTCCTCCACGCAGTCCTGAACCAAGTCCTGAGAGCTTTCTTCCAAAGTGGAGAGAACAACAGAGGAATAAATGGGAGATGCAGAGACCACGGGAAGACCAGCGGGGCTCTGGGCAACCAAGGGGCCTCTGCAACTCACTGGCTCTGCACCTCTGTATCGCCGGAGTCAAATTTCTTTCTTTCTTTCTCTGTGGCTCTTTGACCTTCATGTCTATAGCATTCTTATTAATTCAAAGTAAGCCTTCACTTATCTTTGCAGTGGCTTGATGCTGCTTAAAGTGCCACATCAAGGACCAGTCCCTTGGAATTTCCAAGTGGTGAACTCCACTGAAACAAGGGCTCTGGGTAGGGGGGTGGCTTTCAATCTTTTCTAGTGTCAGGGTCTTTTCCAATGAGTTGGCTCTTTGCATCAGGTGGGCAAAATATTGGAGCTTCAGCTTCAATTTATATACACTTACACATACTCCCATACTGGGTACATACTGGGTAGTTCCACGGCCAGTTTTTATAGTATCAGATAATCTCACTGTACTTCCTTATGCCATCAAAGCTATCCCTTTAACTGGCTTTCTCAATCTCTGTTGAAGGTATGCACACACATTGCTTAACCCTTCCATAACTGTTGGACATCTAGGTGGTTCCCAGTCCTCGGGGAAGGTGGCTGGATCTGGAGGGCTGAGTCATTTGCCAGCTATGGAAGGGGGTGAGGTGAGGAGGGGAAGGGGTGCTCAGGCAACAGGACCAGCAAGTGCAAAATGGGGGGGCCTCTGGGGAACCAGATGACAGCTTGAAGTGAGGTTCAGGCTACAGGCTCTTCGCTCTCTTTAGTGGATGAGATGCTAAAGTTCAGAAAGTGCAGGAGACTTTCTGAAAAGTTCTCTGGAAGATGATTCTTCCTGTTAGCTGTCTCCTTTCCCCAGTGTATAATAAGTGTGAAGTCATTTGGAAGGAGAAAGAAGTCCCAGGAAAAGGGGTGAGGGGTGAGGAAAGAGATGCAGAGACGCAGGAAGAGCCAGCGAAGGAGGCCCATGTTACTGAGCTGGTTACCTGTGGGCACCTGAACCGCAGCTCCTCTGGGGCTAAGGAACCATACACAGTGTCTCCAGGAGACGTCCCTACTACTGAGGTGGCCCCCGGGTGCTACCTCTCTGTACTTCCAAGCCATGCTGGGTGCCAACTGAGGGGACTTCAGAAGCCAGAGCCCTGGGACAGAAAAGTAGAGGTGCCTGATTAACTGGGGAGCCTTCTGTGTACATCAAACCCGTCTACCAAGCCGGGTTGAAAAAGGAGGTGACCTGGGATGCTGTGTTCAGTGCAAAGGCATCTACTGTACTCACCCGGGAATCTGGGGGCCAGAGTCTGCCACTCCTTCCCCAGGAGACAAATTCTAGGAGACCTGGTGGGAGCTAAAAGGGTATGTTTTTGACAACGTATGTGGGAGGGGAACATACTCTTGTTCTCCAAGGAAGAAGCAAACCAGAATGGATGGGCTGCAGAAGCCTCTTCATCTTATTCTGACACTACGTCCATGCCATTCAAAACAGACATTCCCTTAGTCCCAACTGTGACATGCCCAGGCTGGAGACTCAGAGCTGAGCAGGAGATGGCCCTGACCTGGCTCAGGTCTGCCCTGAGAGGAGGCTGGCGCTGCTGCTGGGCAGGGTGCTTGCATCAGAGCACAAGACCACTCGAAGGAAACTTTTAGGGGGCAGGGGAAGGGACATAGCTTGTGCTGAGCTCCTGAATAGGGCAGGCCTTATGCTGAAGACTTCTGCTCATTAGTCACTCCCTCCATCTCCTCTGGAAGAGAGACTCCTCCTTCTTGGGACGGAGCAGAAGCTTTGGAACTAACTCACCATCACACCACTATAATCACAGTGCTGCGAGAAGTTTCTGACTTCTTCACTTAATGGAATGAGGCCTGGTAAAAATGTGCTCATTGGCTTCCTCCCAGTCTTAAATACTGATTGAGCACCTGTATGCCACATATATTCTAGAAAAGAACAAACCCTCGCCCTAGGAGCTCACATTCATGTGAGCCCTGGAGCCTCAGTGGTCTGAGGACCCACACAGGCATGGCTCAGGGCAATGGGGAGACCAGGCTAGGCCTGCAGCGCCAGAAGGGACCAGGGAGGGCTTCCTGGAGAAGGCACCGCCAGACCCCTCCATGGCTGCATCTTTGTTCTTCTATCCATCTCACTTAGCACTGTTCGTAATTATCTATCTGTGCACCTATCTGAAGAACCCATCTCCCCCACTATTTTGAGCATGTCAAGAGGCCTGTCCACTGCTGCATGGCCATGAGATGTTAATACGTATTTTCGTAATGAATGGGCAGTGTGGCCAGGCTGATCCTTGAACAGTGCCCCCTTCTGGCAGAAATAAACATAGCACAAACAAACAGCTCCACCTTCTAGGTCACAGCCAGATGGTAATCTTTAAAAAAAAAAAAAAAAGAATTGGAGACAGCAAAGGAAGGAGCAGAGAAGGCCAAAAGGTCTTGGCTCTTTAGGCAGAAGCATTTTTTGCTTATTATCTAGGCCTCTTCAGCATTATGACAAAGTGTTGCCCTAGAGCGTCTATGCCCATCGTCCTGGAAGCAGGGACAAAATGCTGCCAGCCTCTGTGCCTCACAAGAGTTACTGCAGCTCCCTGGGTCCTTTTTTTCCCACTAAACCAATAATCCATGTTGACAGCAAATCTGTACAGAGAACCTATTAAAAGAAACTGTAGTAAATCAGAGATGCTTTAACTGTCTGTCTGATGTTCTGATTGCCTGCCTGGCACCTCCACTGTAACTTCCTTCTGTACAACCTGCCATTTGATTAAATTCCATGGATAATTATTGAGTCTTTGCCCATCGTCCTGGAAGCAGGGACAAAATGCTGCCAGCCTCTGTGCCTCACAAGAGTTACTGCAGCTCCCTGGGTCCTTTTTTTCCCACTAAACCAATAATCCATGTTGACAGCAAATCTGTACAGAGAACCTATTAAAAGAAATTGTAGTAAATCAGAGATGCTTTAACTGTCTGTCTGGTGTTCTGATTGCCTGCCTGGCACCTCCACTGTAACTTCCTTCTGTACAACCTGCCATTTGATTAAATTCCACGGATAATGATTGAGTCTTGACTACGTGCAAGGCAATGCGTTGGGAGCCTCATCCCAGTTGCATCTTCCAGGCCCAGGGCATAATTTAACTTATGGACAAAAATACACATGGACCACGGAAGCAGAGAGCCACAGAGGCCACAAGAAACTGTAAAAACCATTTCAAGGAAGGTAACATTTGATCCATGTGAGCAAAGGATGACTGGTACCAAACACTCATTCATTTGTGTAAGTATGGATTTAACAGTGTTGCTGAGCAACTTTCCTGGGCCAGGTACTATACAGAGAACCTATTAAAAGAGACTGTAGTAAATTGAGATGCTTTTCCTGTGTTTGGTGTTCTGACTGCCTGCCTAACACTTCCACTGCAGCTTCTTTCTGTACAGCCTGTCATTTGATCCGGTTCCACAAATTATTGGAATTGGGGTCAAAGGGACGAATAAGCCCCACTCCTAGAGCATGGTCCCCTGGGAGAGGCAAAGCAGCACCACTTAACTCATCAGGTGGAAGTCTGGGGGGAGCTCCTTAAAAGAGATGCTTCAGCTGCTTCTTAAAGGAGAAGTTGGAGTTTATCAGGTGAAGAGGAGGCAAGAGAACAGACCCATTTTCAGGATGACTGCTGGAGCGCAGTGAGTCTGTGAGGTGTCAGAGAGTTAAGCCAAGAGCCAGAGCACACAAGGTGTGGATGTACTCCTGAAAGCAATGTAGGATAAGGAGAGCAGAGTTCAGCAGGTTTGCAGAAGGCTCAGGAAGATGCCTTGGTGGATCCATCCATGCAGAAGTCCTCCTGGGATCTAGCACCATGATTAGGCGATCTGAGCTGGCCTGAGCTCTGAAGAAAGGATGAATCCCAGCTCTGCCTCTTATTTAATAACTTTTGTCCCCCCTGAAATGGAAATCATAATTCTTAGCTCACAAGACGGTAAAGAAGCTTAGATGACACAGCACCCATGAAATAGCACAGCAGGACATGCCCTAGTGAGCATTTGGTAACTGCTAGCCCACTTCTCCCAAGAGTGTGTCTAGGAATGTGGACAAGCCCTGGGAGAGAGTGGGACTGCTCAGAGATGATCTCATGAAACAGGCAAGACTTTGGCGAGACAACAGAGCTTAAGAACAAAGTTGGAGGAGACTTAAGAAATGATGATCCATCCTTTGTCTTGGGTTGATAAGGACAGATAGGATTGTGAAAGAGGGAGTAGAAAAAGGCCCATGAAAAGCTTTATAGTGCAGAAGGAAGTTTTGGGTCAGGTGGTATGGTGAAAGTACCCAGGAATGTTAAGTAATATTTTGTGGATGTTACAGAGATTGGGAGGTGGTCTGGAGGCAAGGTGAAGGCCAGATGGAGATGACAGAGGGGTGATGACCGTCACAGTTTTAACGAGCGGTGGTGTCGACTGTGGTTTGGCTGAATTTTCAGAGGTGGAAAAAGATGCTGTTCAACATGCATAGCACCTGGACTGTGGGCTCTAAACAATAATGCCATTTCCTATAAAAGAAATCAGGGCTTCTTGGAGAAAGGGCCAATTCTAGCTCTGAGGCAGAAAATATACAAGATGAGCCTGGAGCATCTTATTGCTAGAAATCAGTTAGGTATGAACTTCTACCAGATTAAGATCACATCCAAGAGGCTTTCACTGGCCAAAGAGTGAAAAGTCTGAGCATCAGCATGGCAACTGCAAGGGGTCCAAATACATCAAGTACAGTTAAATCCACGAGCCAATAATGATGCAGAAAAGCAAAACAAAACTCAGCACCTCCCTGTCACCTCTGGAAGATGCTAGGAAAGCCCTTCATTCTGAAAACTGGTGAATAAAGAGAAAATATCTGATGTTCATCCTCACTCTTTAAATCAAACCATACTTGCATTGATCAAATGCTTAATGAGGCAACATTTATCTTTATAAAGCATTTCAGCTGATAAATAATGATAGGATAGATGAATTAGAACACGATGATTTGGAAACCCCTAGTGAATGAAGCTTTCCAGGCAATGAGCACTAATGGATCCTGACAAACCAGTGACAACCAGACATCACGCCTCTCCTTCCTCCTGCCCCCAAAGGGATACACCACCATCAGCTCTAGGTCCACCTCTCAATTCTCAGGAGACACAGGGGACAGACGAACAGGTTCACTGGCACTGTCAAGATACGGCTAGCAAAATCTAGCCTGTGGGGACTCAGTGAGTTTCTTCAATAAATATATTTCAAGGAATAAATGAGATCTGGTATAATATCAGTTAATTGCCAGGCATGGCTCTTATTTTGATCTTGATTTCAACAAACTAAAAATAATAAATGATCAAAATTATGAGACTGAATAGCTAAACATGTTAAGGAATTACATGTAATATAATAATTGTGTTTTTCTTTATTAAAAAAACAAACAAAAAACCCTTATCTTTAAGAGCTATAACCGAAATAAAAATACTGAAATGGTATACCTGGGATTCACTGCAAAAGAATCTTCCAGTGGGGGCTGAAGGTCAGATGGGAGGTATACATGAAACAAGGTTGGCCATGGATTAATCCATGTTCAAGAGAGTGATGGGCTTAAAGGTGTGTACCACGCTATTCTTTCTACTTTAGTATCTGTCAGAAGTTTTCTGTAGCAAGAAGCTCTTGTGTGTGTGTTTGTGTGTGTGTTTCATGGTACTGAAGAACTAGATTCTGGGTGAAAAAGAGCAGAAGGAAACCAAAGGCTTGTTTTATAAAATAAGGAGGCAGATCAGGTCAAGCAACTAAGAATAAGGTCAATCTGGAAACAAAAAAATGGAACTAATAGGGTAAGCATGATTAATATTCTTAATGGATAACAACTTCATTCTAAAAATCCATAACAACAGTCTATCAAAGTCCCTAAGGAAATTTAATACAATATATTACATGGCAATTAACATAAGGAAAACATATATAAGTATCTAGTAAATAAAGGGGGAAATCATCCTCTTCAATGGTCTGCACAATGTATTAAATGAAACAACAAAATGCCTCTCACTCAGCATCAGCCTGGGTTCTTTTCTCTCCATCCCTTCCTTCCCTCTGAGTCTGCTCCACCCCCTGCCCCAATTTTGATACCCAGCTCTGCTCTGGAGCGTCCCAGGGTCAGCTGTAACTTCAGGATCCCTCAGGTCTCCTTCTTTCCCCCGAGAGATGCTGGGACTTTTAACCACAAGTGCTTTCCCAGAGGGTGCAAATGAGCGACTCGGGGGTCCATCGATTCATCAGCCAGCTGTGAATCTGTCATTAAAGCACTGTGGGCCCCCGGGAGGAGTCAGGTCCCCCTGCACATCTTCAGGGGAGCCAAGGAGACTGTCAACACAGCCATCCCTCGGGCTCCCACGGTGACTAAACCTTGCTCACAGCTACCTTTTCCACTCCTCTATCAGTTGTGGTCTTTTCAGAACCCGGATCCAAGAGCCAAAACTGATGTAATCTTTAACCTGTCAAGGTCCATGGGGAGGAATTTCAGTCCAGGCATAAACCCAAACATTTAGGTTCAAGCATGTTTAATCTGAGAGGAAACCGAGTGGAAAGTCTTGCCAAGGACTTGCATGCACATCAGTCAAACCCATTTCAGTCCCTGTCTTTATCTATTTATTCCAAACTATTTGGGAGAATTTCAAAGGTCCATTAAGCATCAGTGATTACGAGCTCTTGAAGTAAGATATTTGTCCAGTTGATATTACTGTCACTAATGAGAATTACAACACCCTCCCTGCTACTGAACAGAGCCGGCTATTAGGTCTTAGGAAAAGCATTTAGCAGGCTAATAGCTCACGGAAGCCAAAAGCTTCTCACTACACTTTCAGAATGCATGCTTAGATTTACCTTTACAAGGGAGCAGAGGATAGCAAGCAGTAAAATTAGGTAGATCTTTTCTTTCAAAAGTCTATGTTCATCCTCTTTTTGCCACCCCCAACCTCTAAACATCTTACACACACCCCCACACTCTCCCCCCACCTATATACCCCATCCCTCCAGAGCTCTCTCTAACAACAGAGCTAGGCTAATGTAGGTCAGGTTGACACAACAATTTTTAACACAAGTGCTTTCCCAGAGGGTGCAAATGAGCGACTCGGGGGTCCATCGATTCATCAGCCAGCTGTGAATCTGTCATTAAAGCACTGTGGGCCCCCGGGAGGAGTCAGGTCCCCCTGCACATCTTCAGGGGAGCCAAGGAGACTGTCAACACAGCCATCCCTCGGGCTCCCACGGTGACTAAACCTTGCTCACAGCTACCTTTTCCACTCCTCTATCAGCTGTGGTCTTTTCAGAACCCGGATCCAAGAGCCAAAACTGATGTAATCTTTAACCTGTCAAGGTCCATGGGGAGGAATTTCAGTCCAGGCATAAACCCAAACATTTAGGTTCAAGCATGTTTAATCTGAGAGGAAACCGAGTGGAAAGTCTTGCCAAGGACTTGCATGCACATCAGTCAAACCCATTTCAGTCCCTGTCTTTATCTATTTATTCCAAACTATTTGGGAGAATTTCAAAGGTCCATTAAGCATCAGTGATTACGAGCTCTTGAAGTAAGATATTTGTCCAGTTGATATTACTGTCACTAATGAGAATTACAACACCCTCCCTGCTACTGAACAGAGCTGGCTATTAGGTCTTAGGAAAAGCATTTAGCAGGCTAATAGCTCACGGAAGCCAAAAGCTTCTCACTACACTTTCAGAATGCATGCTTAGATTTACCTTTACAAGGGAGCAGAGGATAGCAAGCAGTAAAATTAGGTAGATCTTTTCTTTCAAAAGTCTATGTTCATCCTCTTTTTGCCACCCCCAACCTCTAAACATCTTACACACACCCCCACACTCTCCCCCCACCTATATACCCCATCCCTCCAGAGCTCTCTCTAACAACAGAGCTAGGCTAATGTAGGTCAGGTTGACACAACAAACCCTCAGAGGCAAGAGGAGGGGCATCTGCCATCTCAGAAGCCCAAACACAAGAGATGCAACCAGGAGGCGGCCAGGGCATCCCCAGCAGAGAACCACCCCTACCATAGCACATCCAGCTTCACCCAGACTCTGACCCACCTTTAGGGCAAGTGCCCCGCAGCCCATGGTCTAGGATTTCAGCCACAATCATGATATCTCCTGCCCAGAGCTGAGCCCTCCCTGCGGTGGCCCTCACTCCTTTGCTTTCAGGCCCAGTTTCCAAGGTCCAGAGGTCTGTGGAGCTACAGCATCTTCTCAGCCATTTCCCGAGGAGAAGGCTGCCTGCTCAACGCACAACTCTCAGCTCAGTGCATCAGCTGAGAACAAGTGGCTGCCTATATAATTTAATATGATGCCACATGGGACTCACAGACCTGCTGCAAAGCAAACAGGATTCGAGCGCTTGCCTCTTGGCAACCAGAAATCTGGAGTGCCTGTTTTTTTTTTCTGTTCAGGCTGGGTATACACCTCAGCCAGAGCTGGGCAGGGTGTTTTCAAGGGGTTGATGCTTAGACTACTGAGAAGTGAGTCTCATCTGGGGGCACCTAAAATTCCTTAGCAGGCCCACAGACTCAAGGTCATAAGCATCTCTTTAAGCACAGCAAAGTATGGGTATAGCTGGGAGACCTAAAGCTGCCCCAGACACAGCATGAGGGCCATGCTGTGCTTTCAAGTTTTGTCTCAGTTATGGGGAACCCATCCTTTCAGGAAGGATAACCTAAACCAACGGTTAGGTAATACAGATGGGAAGGTATCTACATAGACATTTCCAGGCATGAACTTACCATCTTAGACGTGCGTTAAGGCCAAGAAGAAAATGTTCTTGTATTTGAACATTTGCCACTGTGGCCCATTGGGTTTGTTGGCTAGATGGCTTAAGGCAAAGGCCTGGCCAGGGGTGAGGGGTGGCCTGTGCACCTGTTTCACTCCCAGATGAAGCTGGGAGGTGGTCCAGTACTGGGCCCAGTGGATTCCGCAGATGCTGGGACAAGGTCATTTGCACCATAGTAGAGTACTGCAGAGACTCAGGACAGGTTCACAAGATGCCAACTCGTGAGGCATTGGTGGGGATGCCCACCACTCTGATCAGTCCTCCAGGACCCTGTGTCCAAATCACTCTGCCCCAGGGGTGGGGAGAGACTTAACAAAGAGACAAAGATGGCTTCACTGAGAGTAAGTCCTGGGGAAAATCCCCAGGCTGGAAGGAGATGCCATGGCCAATTAAGCAGAGGACTTTTACTTCCTATTCTATTGACCGCAAAGATCAAAGTATGGATTGTGGTGGAGACAGCACTGTGGGGGGGGCCCGAGGACGCTCAAAGGCCCAGGAGCAGCGGACACCTGGAAATGCTATGGGTACATTTTCCAAGGCAACATGCTTTGTGTACCCAGATGAAGAGGAGAGGGGTCAGGATCAAGTAACTGATCCAGACCCTCCCTCCTCTCTAGCCCTCTCTAGCAGGCTGACCAGGTGATGACTGAGTTTGCCACTGTTGTTGTTTAGGGGATAGGAGGCAGGAGGCTATCTGGGGTAGCTTCCTCTAAGGTGCTACTGACCACCTAAAAACCCTGGAAGGAGAAAAATCCTGGGATATAATTACTATGCTATCCACGATCATCTATAAACAGACCCAGCTCATAAATATCAGCTTTATGATTATCATCCAAGAAACACTATAATTCTTCAAATAGCGTACACCTGAAAGGCATAAAGTATGCAATTTAACTAACATTTTTTGATTAATTATCATGTGGCTCGCATTAAGTCGACCTTGCATGCCCTATCTCATTTAATCTATGGGATGCAGAATTTATGACAGTGAATTTATGTCATACCTGCTGCCCAATGCATCAGAGTATGTAAAAGAGAAGTCCAGAAATAGCACTGCAGGACTGGACTAAAAGGTTTTGATTCACAGCAAAGGAAATTTAATCAAAGCATGTAATGTCAATTACTGTCATTCATAATCATATTAGACCTCCCCAGAAATAATACAGATATAAAAGTCTAGAGTTACCTGCATGTTTGATGTAAATAGGATAAAATTATCTAAGTTCTGAAAATGTCCAGATATCAGAAAGAAAAAGAAGTATCTCTACCTAGCATCATGTGGCATCAAATTTCATTACGTAGGGACTTGATATCCAGCCATAAGAAAGTCCATCTCTCGTCTGAGTGGGTTGTAAAAACGTCCAAAGGTGCCTGACAATCTTGGGTTTAACGTGGTCATGATTTTTAGCTTCTATAAACAATGAGATGCTCCTGCTTGTTTTGACAAGGCCCAGGAGAGGCCAGACAGTGAATACTCTTAGCCCGTCCCCAACACTCTTTGGACTCTATATGGTGAGAAGGAGCAGACACTTTCACGGGGCAGCTTTGAGGTCCAGTGGAGGGAAAGGATCAGAGGAAAGCTCCAGGGCAGAAAAAACATGGCACGACTGCCAAGCCACAGCGAGGTCTCAGCAGGTCCATCTATGGGCATCCAACACACTGCCATTTCATTCCCTCGCCCCTTAATCACTTACGGAGTGTGCACCACTGCCAGAACTCAAGCTGAATACAGAGGCCACTCGGGGAGCAGGACAGCGGTAAGATCCTCGCATTCTTAGGATTACAGTGCAGTGGGGGAGAGGGACACTAAGTTTAAAAACATACACGTTCATAAAAACAAGGCAAGTTCCTACATTACTATATGTGAAATAGACAGCCAATGGGAATTTGCTGTATGTCTCAGGGAACTCAAACAGGGGCTCTGTAACAACCTAGAGGGGCGGGGTGGGGAGGGAGATGGGAGGGAGGTTCAAAGGGGAGAGGATATATATATACCTATGGCTGATTCATGTTGAGGTTTGAAAGAAAACAACAAAATTCTGTAAAGCACTTATCTTTCAATTAAAAAGTAAATAAATTAAAAAAAAGGCAAGTTCAACTTAAATGGGTATTCTAAGACTTCTATTGCCAGAGGTCCTGGCAAAGATGAAACAAAATATACAAAGCTCTTGGCTTGATAAAAATTAATAAAAAGTGTCCACTGCTATTAGTACCACTATTCTTACTGTTAGTGAGGGTCTTCACCAGATATTGGCTGTGAGTTAATTTTCTCACATTTCAGGTCCCCCATCTGTATAACGGGATAACAATCATTCCTAACAAAAAAAGATTAAATGAGCTAATATGTAGAAAGTGTTTGGAACAATGCCTGGCACACAGTAAAAGCTTGATAAATGTTAGTTGTTAGTGGTGATTATTATTTTGCCAGAATCTAAGACATCACGTCAGCTCATAAGAGGCTTACAATCTAGACCAGGGTTTCTCAACAGAGCCACTATTAATGTTTTGGACTGGATCAGTCTTTGTTATGGGGGGCTGTCCTGTGCAATGTAGGGCGTTTAGTAGTAGCCTGGCCTTCTATCCACTAACGCTAAGAGCTTCCACCCCCACCGTCATGACAATCAAAAACGTCTCCAGACATTGTCTAATGTCCCCTGAGAGGAAAAATCACCCCCCATTAAAAAAAAAAAAAACACTGGTCTAGCTGGAAAGTATAATGCACCGAGAAGAAGGGAGATGATGTAGAGTTGGAATCTGTGGTCAAGAGGACAAGAGAAACAGTGAGTCCACGAGGGAACCCTTCAACAGAAAGTCAGGGAAGATTGCTTCAAGAGGGGCCACAATGGTGCTTCATGACCATCTTGAATCCACATCCCTCTTGCTAAACAGAAAATTCACTTTAGTGAGATTTCAGATTTAGAAATGAATTAAGCATCATGACTAAGCCCCAAGTAAAGCAACCATAACACACTGAATATAATTTTCCATTACCTACAGTTAGTTCCCTCTTCTCACCAAAATCCTGATAGAGCTTCTTGGCTAAATGTTACCCACACAGATTTAGATAAGCTGGGGAGAGAACAAAGAGAAAGAAGCAGGGAAAGGGAAACTTTTGGGCATGCTTGGAAAACTCTGGAGCAATTTCCACTGACATCTGTGGAGACTAGCCCAAAGTTTAACCAAGTGGCAGCAAGTGAGTCCGCTTTCAAGAGGAACAGGGTTTCATCCACACTGGCGCCCAGCTGCTGCATCCCATCCCATCCTCATGACTTGGACCAACTGACTCTCATCTGTGACTCAGTCCTGCCTCAGTTTCCAGGATTCCACCTTGATCTGAGACTGTCCTGGGCTCAAGAGCATCATCCTCTGACCCCCAAACAGAGCTTCATTCTAGTACCAGAGAGAGTTCACTATCCAGTCTGTTATCAAAGTTCTTATTGTTGACCTCTGCCTTAGTCCCTGTTGATGAATCCTGGTCCAAGAACTCCTCCCAAGTGTCTGGGGCTAAATGTGTCCCAAGACTACCATCTGCTTTTCTGCACATCTGAGCATCACTCCCCCAAGTTCCTGCTGCTGTGCTCCATCTACCCACTGGAACATCCCACTACTTCGTGCTGGACACTTCTTTGTTGCTGTTGGTTTTGGGGAATGGTGATCAGAGATTACTGTATCCTATGCTGGACAGACTGCATCTTCATGTTAGCACGTGGACCAGTACTGTGCTCAGAGAGTGCAATCCTATCCCTGAGAAGAGTCACATCCATATCCCATCTCTTTCTGCCTTCTTCCTTCTGTTGTTTGTAGCTGGCCATGCAGCACTATGGCCAAGAGAGATCGTATTCCCGGTGTTTGGTTATCTCTGTTGTGTGGCAGGTGAATCAGACTGTCACTCTCTACTTATGATTAAATTATCATACAGTGTGTAGATACCATAAACCAAATACCTCCTGTATGCAAGATACCCTATGGGAGAGAAGGGGAAGAGAACTGACGCTTATGGCAGGTTTGTTTTGTACCATACATTCATTTATGTTCATGACAAGATTATTTAATTTTAACTCACAACCACTCCAAGAGGTAGATACCATCGTTAACAGTCTCAGTGTGAGGAGGAGAGGCAATGAGGCATCAGTTAGGTAACACTGGTCCAGCTGACTTCAAAACTTATGCTCATTTCCTTGACAATCAGGAGTAGTCTTTTTGATGGATAACTGGAGCTCTATGGGGTTTCTATCCTTTCTTCCGCCTTTTATGGATTTTCATAGTATATATATATGGCATCTACTTTCAGGGCTAGCGACTGAACTCAGAGCACTCACACAAACTTTCCTCAGCCTCCTCTCCTATGCTTTTTCTGCTATGAGAATTCAGGTTTCAAGTGCTTTCCTCAAGGTCACACAGAAAATGAAAGGTGGGATTTCCACAAACACTCTCAAGGGGTCTGCATATACACGTTTATGGGAGTCACTGTCTCAGTGAGCAAGGTACCAGAGGACCCTGGGTTTCCCAGGGGAAGTCTATGCACCCAAGCAGACTGGGATGCTACCCGCAGGGCTTGGGGTTCAGCCGCATGCCCCAGTCCCTCTCTCCCTGCTGCCAGAGATCAAGGAGTTGGCTAGACACTGGCTGCTGGTTCATAGGAGGAACACAGGGATTGGCATTTGTAAGTTTCACATTTGCACAATGAACTCCCCACTCTTATTTTTAACAGATTAGCATTTAAGGCTTTAAAAATACCACAAAAACATATACTAGAGATTGAACTGTCTTTTTCCTGAGTGGAGGATAGTAACCAGATTGACCTTTACATGGATGGACCTGAAGCGACTTCATGGTTGAATTTAAATGGTTATGTTCAAGGATTTGAGTACCACATACATGGACCCTCATCACCTACTAGAACCAGGTGCGTCGGTATTCATGGATCACAATCAAGAGGGAGAGAAGAGAGACGGGGAAACAGAGGGTTCCCCAGTCGAGGAATACAGCGTTAAATAGGAAGTGGCCACCCCTCCTATGGGCTTCCTTGGTGGCTCAGGGGTAAAGAATCCGCCTGCCCATGCAGTCGAAAAGGTCTTGATCCCCTGGGTCATGAAGGTCCCCTGGAGAAGGAAATGGCAACCGACTCTAGTATTCTTGCCTGGAGAATCCCATGGACAGTGGAGCCTGGCAGACTACAGTCCACGGAGCTGCAGAAGAGTCGGGCACAACTGAGCGACTGAACACCACCACCACCTCTACTGTATGGAGATACGTTTGAAGAAGTAACCAGCTCCACCCTTGACACTCAATCTACAAATCAATAGGAATCAGAGCCTTATTCTTACTTTACTCATTTTTATGGTGAACAGGCCACATTTAGAATATCTAAAATCAGCAATAACAAATACCAAGCCAGAAACCACAGAATACACTTTTACCTTAGAAAACTGATGAACTGCACAGTTTAGACTCTTATCTGATCCTTATAATTGGACAAAACTAGCTTTCACATGACCACATCATTATTACCAGAGTTTCATTGTACTTTTTCAAAACTTAACATTTTAAAATATACCTTCTTTCATGTTCACAAAGTGAATATATTTTATATTTTAATAATATAACATTTATTCTAGACTATTATATTTCAGTTATCACACAATTGTTGGTAAATTAGGTTGTCTTAGGTAAAAGTGTATGTGTGTGTGTGCATATGTATAGTTAACCCTTGAACAACACAGGGATTAGAGGTATCCATCCTCTCCCTAGTCAAAAATAGTCAAAAATCGAATATAACTTTAGAGTCAGCCCTCAATACTTGAAGTTCTGCATTTAAGAATTCAGCCAACTGCAGGTCATGTAATACTGGAATACATATCTTTTGAAAAAAAAATCTTAGTGAACCCATGCAGTTCAAACCTATGTTGTATCAAGGGTGTGTATATATAATATACAATATAGTATACTTTTTTCTAATAATACTTTTAATTTAATAATAATAGTTTCTCTAATAATTTTCTTGGGATATATTTCCAAAAGTAGAATTGCTGAGTCAGTCAGGGATTGCTTTTGTGTCCTGATATATTTTACATATCTCCATACTGTCCTCTAGGAAGGGGAAAAGAAAGAGAAATATTAATGCTTCTGTAATGTGCATGTTCCTACAAAGCCCTGTTCAAGTTATATTTTAGAGCTTTTGTTTATTTTTTATAATATACATAGGTGTGAAATGGTAACTCGCAGTTGTTTTAACTTGAACATATTAAATTACCTCCCTACTAGCTTTCACATGACCACATCATTATTACCAGAGTTTCATTGTACTTTTTCAAAACTTAACATTTTAAAATATACCTTCTTTCATGTTCACAAAGTGAATATATTTTATATTTTAATAATATAACATTTATTCTAGACTATTATATTTCAGTTATCACACAATTGTTGGTAAATTAGGTTGTCTTAGGTAAAAGTGTATGTGTGTGTGTGCATATGTATAGTTAACCCTTGAACAACACAGGGATTAGAGGTATCCATCCTCTCCCTAGTCAAAAATAGTCAAAAATCGAATATAACTTTAGAGTCAGCCCTCAATACTTGAAGTTCTGCATTTAAGAATTCAGCCAACTGCAGGTCATGTAATACTGGAATACATATCTTTTGAAAAAAAAATCTTAGTGAACCCATGCAGTTCAAACCTATGTTGTATCAAGGGTGTGTATATATAATATACAATATAGTATACTTTTTTCTAATAATACTTTTAATTTAATAATAATAGTTTCTCTAATAATTTTCTTGGGATATATTTCCAAAAGTAGAATTGCTGAGTCAGTCAGGGATTGCTTTTGTGTCCTGATATATTTTACATATCTCCATACTGTCCTCTAGGAAGGGGAAAAGAAAGAGAAATATTAATGCCTTCTGTAATGTGCATGTTCCTACAAAGCCCTGTTCAAGTTATATTTTAGAGCTTTTGTTTATTTTTTATAATATACATAGGTGTGAAATGGTAACTCGCAGTTGTTTTAACTTGAACATATTAAATTACCTCCCTGGGATTTGTTTACAGTGAATGTTTCTCTTGTGTGAATTATCTACTCATATCCTTTGACCATCTGTCCAATGAAGTCTTAACTGTGCCCTTTAAGATTTATATAAAATTCTCCAAAGTGTCTGGATGGTGAGTTTTAGCCGTTATGTTTATTGTAACTAGTTTCCCGATCAGTTGCTTCTCCTTTTACCTTTTAGCTTTCCTGGTTTTCTTTGTACAGAAAAAAGAAAAAAGGTGGTTTTTAAAAATGTAATTGAACCCATCAAACTTATCATTGATAATTTCTTCAATTGCTTCAACAATCAGAAAATTGTCTTTTCTCAACAATTGGGATAAGTATACCATTTAAAAAAATTAGCTTTTTTAACCATCTGGCATTTGTTGTGGTATAGGGATACAGTGACCATATTTTCTGAATCAAAAATTGGAACATGCGATCTGACAAGTGCCAGTATTCTTATGGGCAAAATGGGACAGAATATTTGAAATTGAGACTGTCTTGGAAAATTGAGGACACATGGCCCCCGTATGTACGGAGCAAGCTGTTATTTTAAAGGTACAGCGCCAGACCCTCTTTTCTTAGCTCCTGTCAACTCCAGGCAACAGAGATTTTCAGTCTGAGGCTCACCTCCCATGAATCCTGAGCCCTGCCTTTCTTAAAGACATAGGCTATTGGTAGGGCCAGTCCCCTCAGAAGGGAAGATCGAGAATTAGTTATGTTGCAAAAGCCTACAGTTGGCCCCTCAAGATCCATCTTCCCCCTACCCTCTCCTGCCCGAGAGTGACTGTGTTAGTGGGCAAGCTTGCCCTCTGCCTCTGAGTAAGTAGACCAATGGGAAGTAGCCCAGGAAGGCCAGGAGAGAGAGGACCTTGGGTTATTTCCTGATTCTCTTGCTATGGAGTCACCATCACCAAAGGTCATAGGCTCTGGCTGTTGGGTGGCCCTCTGCGCACCACTTTTTAAAAAAATCTCTGGAATTCAGTAACCACTCAGGCCCAGGAGTGGTCACAGCTTCCCATGGTTACTCACCCCAGGATGGAGTACACTTAGCTCACTTCTTTTACATAAACTTGATTATGCAGGGACCTCAACTTCGATGCCCAATGTCCAGGCTGCCTCGGTCGTAAGTATATGCAACATCCAGCTGCAGTTAGTTTTCCCCAGATGCCATCACAATGCTCAGTGTCCATCTTGACGCACAGCCCTCCCCGAGTCCACGGCCTTCTTGACCACTCTGTCAGCCCCTTACTTGGAGGACAGGAGCCCTCAGCTCTACCCACTGACTATAGGACTGCTCCATCCGAGGCCACCAGGCGCTACAATCCAGCTGTTCATATGATCTTGAAATCCGAAATTTCCTGTCCTACTTCTGCTCTATCCCAGCTGCTTTCTCTTCCCCCAGCCCAGGGTTAGGGGCTCAGAAGGCCCAGGTCCACCTATGTGGCAACAGTCAGTGGCTTCTTCCTTCAACCAGACAGTCAGACTAATACCTTTAAGACACACTGGGCCAGTGCCCTTACACATAAAAACTGGATGAGTCATTGCAAGCACACAGTGATAAGCATCTGAGCTGCCTGTTCCTGGTCCCCCACATGTTTTTTAGTGGGGGCTCACCTCTTCTTTGCCCTTGAACTTTGCTTCATGGTGTTGCCTGGAGGACCCTGCAATGCCTCCTTTGTCTACTGACCTATGTCTCACCCACAGCTGTTCCCACTGACAATGTGGATTCCATCTCTGCCAAGTCTATACCATTTGGGGGCAACACTGACATGCTCCCACTCTGTGGAGAAACCATGAGCAGACAGAAGTCAGGGCAGAAAATTCAAAACACACAGTGCTGGAAGTGACTATCTCTAGGTTCAGCTCAACAAGCCCCCACTGAACCAGGCTCAGGATCTATAAACCAAGCTGAAAAGGACGAGGCAAACAGGAATGAGATCTCAAGACAGGAAACGTGGGGCACAGACAACAAACAAGTAGGGATCCACATATATGAGAAGATCTGGGAAGGCTCTGGAGGAGAAGCTGGGCTCAAGCTAGAACTCAAAGGTAGAGGAAAGGAAGAAAGTATGGCAGCAAGGTCTTAGGGACAGAAATCAGCACCTTAAGGATAGAAATCAGCGGCAACGGTCACTGTATGAAATACTATTGGCTGAGGGCATGGAGAGGCAAGTCAAAAATTATGCCACACCTGCTTCCATTCCATCCAAGTGTCTACGTGCACCCATCTGATACTCACTATGCTGCATCTCTGATTCCCCTGGGTCTGGAACAAGGTTGAAAAAGAGCAGGCATCATAAACTCTTGTTGAATAAAAAAATGAATCAATACACTTGACTCTGTTATTGCCAAAAGCCCAGAGTTCAGCTTTCTATCTTTGAATCCTACATCTGCAGGGAGAAGGAGTTACCCAAGAGAAAAAACAGTTTGTGACAGATGCTTTTAAAAACTTAAGTCAACAAGAAACGTGAAACACCTGGATAGTTTCTCACTGGCTATAGAAACAACCTCTATTTCATTTAGGGGCCATGGAAGCCCTCTGCCTTCTACCCTCATGAAGCTTCAGGTTCTTATCCCCTCAGGTCCTCAGACTCACCCTTGGCATCTGGTTCCTCAGGGAACCTGGTTGGTAGCTTGCAAGAGCTCTGCTCTTGGTCTGAACTCCTGGAGCTCGACCTGGATTTCTGTCTAGGGCCTGAGGCTTCTGTGCTGCACAGCGGCTGCCCCCTTCTCCCTTTTAAAAGCAGCGTCAAGCTTCCAGTGTTCGATTTATTGGCCTTGAAAACACAAAGCCTCTCCCTGCATTTCCCATTCCTGTCTTGGACTCCATGGAATGGGAACCCAGGGACTAGGCTGGATGGGACTAGGTGGGAACTTCAATGTCTTCCTATTAATAACGCTCATATAATAGAATCACTTACATTTGCTTAATGGTTTACAAAGCTTACAGATACATCTTTAATTCTGAAACAATCCTGCTAACTAGGCATCATGATCTCTAATTGACACTGAGGCTCAAAATTGCCAGGTCCCCAGCAGCGGCACCAGGCACTACCCAAGATCTAGGAGTCCTTATCTTCATTCATAGCTTCTGCCTCCTTGGCTCCTGACTCACTCCAAAGAGTAGGATCCAGCAGAGCTGATGACCTCCTGTCTCCATGCTGCTAGCCGATCCATGCATTAAAGAAGGGTCAGACTAGGCTACAAGGGGTGAAGATCCTTCTATCACTCATCTCACAATCCTGCAAACTGCCACCAATGTGCCAAAAAGTATGCTTTCTTTCTCATATCCCCAGTTTACTTGGTTTTGACACTCAGCTCTGACTATTCATTTTTTGAAGCTAGGCAATTGCTGTGAAGTGGACAGCAATTCCGTATCTCCGATTTCCTGCAGCATCTGGAAAGTTGTGTTAGGTTAGGTAAATGAAGAGCTAAAAGCAGAAAGAGGAAAAATCATAAAAAATGTAGCTGTTTTGTTTTAGTCTGCCTCTCTCCGCAGATTTGGTTGGTGACCTCTCTGTGAGTCACGAAAGGCTTTAAAATTTGCCCTGATTTACATCTGCAGGAAACAGAGTTTACTTCTTGCATTTTTCTTTACAAAAAAAAAAATTTTTTTTTCAATGCCAAACCATAGTTTATTCCTTTCTATGTGGAATTTCTTGATAATACCTCAAGACGAAAATATACATACATAATACTTTTTGGCTGCATGGTGTGCTTTAACCAAAACCACTCGTTTCAGACAAGAGTCTGTAGGCTTTAAGCCAATTACCCCCAATGTATTCTGTGAGCTTTAGCTGGGCGGTCCTCTCCAGATCAATTAAGTCATGGGAAAAGGCTCAGGATCACCAATGATCTCATTCGGAGAGCAATCTGCAAGGAAAAGCATTAAAAAAAGAAAAAAAGTTTTCTACCCAAGAGTTTAGAGGCAAGGGTCTATTTTCATTATTTTTGGCATCTGAAGTATGGCAGATGGTCTAATCTTTCACATCTCTATATACTGAACTCCATTCCAGAGGAGAAAGAAAGAACCACAGTTTAGCAGAGGTCAAGAAGACAAAGTTTATAACTGTACACTCACCTCCCCCACTTCACTGAGCTGCCAGGCCTCTGAGGATTATGGCCACTGCTCTTCAGTTGCAAATAACACACACACAGACTCCCCCTTCTACCAGCCCTCCAGGCTAAGAATTAAAGGAGCTCGGAAAAATGAATACTATGATACTCAGAATCCTAAAGTTGGCCCTCGAGATTTCCTATCCTAAAGCTAGGACTGTGACTATATCATGCCCTGATAATGTTAAGTTAAAAGGCAAAAGGGATTTTGCAGATATAATTAAGGTTACTGGTTAGTTGGTTTTAAGTTAATCAACAGAAGATCACCTGGGTGAGCCTAACGTAATCATATGAGTGCTTTAAAAGCAGAGTTTTCTCCTGCTAGTAGCAGAAGAGGAATTCAGAGAGCTTTGTGGGAGGGATTCGATGTGTGGGAGGGACTCGATATGTGGGAAGCTCTCCCTTGCTGATGAGTCGAGGGTCACATGTCAAGGAGCTGAGAGTGGCCTCTGCAAGCTATGTGCAGTTCCTGCCAAAAGCTAGAGAGGAAATAGAGACCTCAGTCCGACAACTGCAAGGAACTGAAGACTGCCAACAAGCTGAATGAGCTTGGAAGCGAAATCTTCCCCAGGGTCTCCAGATAAGAGGCCGGTCCTGCCAATTCCTTGATTTCAGTCTGAGACCCTGAGCAGAGAACCCAGCCCACCCAGACTTCTGACCTATAGGACTGTGAGATAATAAATGGGTGCTGCTTTAAGCTGTTGAATTTGTGACAGTTCATGATGTAGTCAGAGAAAACTAATACAGATACCCAGACAAGTCTAGGGACAAAACAAACACAGAAGCCAATACAATATCATTGGGCCACGACGTGACAGAGAATCCCCTGGCCATGAAACCTTCTCTGACACCTGGACTCTGTCTCCCTTTAGCTTTTCTTCTGATCTTGACCAACTTCCCAGGCTTACATGTGATGAAGATGGCTGTCAACCCAAGCCTGACCGACTCCACGGGGCCACACCTATCTCCAACCAAGAAAGTCACTGTGTTCTCACAGTTCAGATTCTGAGAGAGAAGCTGGTCATCTCATTTATCTGGCAAATATGAACGGACAGCAATCAGTGTTGTAAGAATTGTTCTAGATACTATGGAGAGCAACAGTGGACAAGATAAACTCCTGCTCAAGGGAGTTTCAGGCCTAGTGAAGGGGAGACACAATGAAAAGGCAAGCAAGCACATTCGTTAGGCCAGCAAAGACAGGCTGTGAGGAAACACAGAGCACGGCCATGGGACACAGGGAAACCAGAGTGTTCCTTTTAAATTGGTGGTCGTGGGCCTGCAGAGGGGAGAGCGTTCAAACATATTTGGGTGATGTGAAGGGGCCAGGAATGCAAACACAAAGCAGAAAGAACATTCAGGAAGAGGAAACAAAGTGAAAAGGCTTCTGTGTGGAAATGTCCTGTGAAGGGAACAAGGAAGCCAGTGGAGCGGGAGGACACCAGGAAAGAGGCGGGAGAGGTGGCCTGGGCCAGCTCGAGTGGAGTGGAGAGGCCACGGTAGGGAATCTGCAAAAGCGGCAGAGCTGACTGCAAGGGAGTGACATGGACTGGCTGAGATCCAGCAAGGTCTAAAATAGAGTCTCCCAGACCCCTCTCTCCGGGGTTATGGGTCATTTTAGGCTCCACAGTGCCTGTCTTAGCCCCATTCTCTCACAATCATCCTCCAAACTGGATAAGCCAACCCTTAACTCCGAGCTGCCTCTTCTGTCCCCTTTCTTCCCATTCTCGTCCAAGTTTTCCTGGAACTAACCCAATGAACGCTTACCGAGCACCAGCCTCGTGACATTATGCAAGGCAGGAGGGATTTAAGCCCTCCCTTCAAAACCTGATATGCTACTGATTAGCTGCCTTAATTCAGGCAAATAACTCAATCTCCTGAGCTGCTTCTATGACACAGAGACAAAAATACCTACCATGAAAGGATGTTCAGGGGTTAGCGTTATCAAGCAAAGTTTGTAACACAAAGCTGGACACAAAATAGGCCCTTGGTGAGTACTGATTGAATATACGAATAAATGAGTGACAGGGTTGAAGCGCATCTGATGACTGGATATTGAAACTGTGATGAATGCTTCAAAAGAGGCACGAGGTTAAAGAGCAGATGGGAAGCAGAGAGCTGTTGCTGCCCTTCCGTCCTCCTCTCTGCCTCCCCAGCACATGCCCTGCACAGGCCGCCCGACCCCACTCCTGTGCATCAGCCTCGGTGTCTTCCCCACACATCTTCCCCAGAATGGACAAATGGCCTCCTCCTTCTCAAAGGAGTTTTGGTACCAAGCACGGCCTTGACATCCTTTCTTTTATACCCCAACATGTCGTCATCTCTATATCCACTCTCTAAGTCGGCTGTCTAAATTCCATTTAATTCTTGTGAACAGATCTTCACGGAACACCTACCACGTGCAGGGTAAAGCGCACATAGAGATGAGAAGGCTTCGGTATCCATGCAGAGCTCACATTTTAGCAGGGAGACCACCAACATGGCCAGTCCACCTGGTCCCACAACAGTAGCCATGGGAATATGTCCATGGGGACTTCCCTGCTGGTCCATGGCTGAAACTCTGCACTCCCACACTCCCACCGCTGGAGGCCCGAGTTCAGTCCCTGGTCAGGAAACTAGATCCCATAGGCTGCAACTAAGAGTTCGCACACCATGACTAAGGTCAAAGATCCTGTGTGCTGCAACTAAGATCTGGCACAGCCAAATGAAAAAGAAAGAAAGAAAGAAGTATGTCTGTGGGACAGCAGCAAACTGAGGGCTGATCGACCTCTAGTGAGGCCTGGGAGTTCTCAGGGAGGTTGGGAAGAGAAGGTTTCTCAGAGGAAGGGACCCAGGAGTCGAGCTTCAAGAATGGATAGGATCTTGCCTGGTAGAGGAGCGTAGAAGACACCCTTCCTATAGCCTACCTCTTCCTTCCAGGGATGCTATACCTTTTTTTCTTCTTCTTCTTTTTTTAATGAATTTTTATTGGCGTATAGTTGATTTGGGCTTCCCTGATAGCTCAGTTGGTAAAGAATACACCTGCAGTGCAGGAGACCCTGGTTCAATTCCTTGGTCAGGAAGATCCCCTGGAGAAGGATAGGCAAAGGTCCATCTAGTCAAAGCTATGGTTTTTCCAGTAGTCACGCATGGATGTGAGAGTTGGACTATAAAGAAAGCTGAGCATTGAGGAACTGATGTTTATGAACTGTGGTGTTGGAGTCCCTTGGACTGCAAGGAGATCCAACTGGTCCATCCTATAGGAAATCAATCCTGAATATTCACTGGAAAGACTGATGCTGAAGCTGAAACTCCAATACTTTGGCCACCTGATGCGAAGAACTGACTCACTGGAAAAGACCCTGATGCTGGGAATGATTGAGGGCAGGAGGAGAAGGGGATGACAGAGCATGGGATGGTTGGATGGCATCACCAATGTGAAGGACATGAGTTTGAGTAGGCTCCGGGAGTTGGTGATGGACAGGGAGGCCTCCATGGACTCATGGGGTCAGAAAGAGTCAGGCATGACTGAGCGACTGAACAGAACTGAATTGGTAGTTGATTTACAATGTTGTGTTAGTTTCTCTTGTACAGCACACCAAATCAGTTACACTCACATCCACTCTTTTTCAGGTTCTGTTCCCATACAGGTCATTACAGAGTATTGAGTAGAGCTCGTTGTGCTATTAGATCCTTATTAGTTATCTATTTTAATATATAGTAGTGTGTATATATCAGTATCACTCTCCCAATTTACTCCCCCCTCCCACCCTGTATCTTTATTCCTTTAGCAGAGTGCTTCTCAAGCAATCTGGAGAAAAGCACCAGCTTTTTAAAATTTCCAAATCATTGTAGACTGGTATTTTGCAATATTTGACCAAATTAAATTACTAGAAAATGTTGAAATAACAGAATAGACAAAATGCATGCACATCGATCATGTGCTCTGCTGGTACAGTGAGTCAAACTGCTGTAAAAGTTTCTCCTCTGGGGCTTCCCAGGGGCTCAACGGTAAGGAATCCTCCAGCAAATGCAGGGGACACAAGTTTGACCCCTGGTCTGGGACTGTGCCTCAGAGCACCTAGGTTGGTGTGCCACAGCTTCTGAGCCCACACCCTTCTACTGAAGTCTGTGTGTCTCGAACCTTTTCCCCAGGAAGAGAAGCCACTGCAACGAGCAGCCCAGGCAACTAGAGAGGAGCCCCTGCTCTCTGCAACTGGAGAAAGCCCAGGCGAGGCAATGAGGGCCCAGTGCAGACAGAAGTAACACACAAATCAACCTCAAAAACAGTTTCTCCTCTGGTGGCGATGGTGGCACAAGAAGGTACATGTACTTAATACCACTGAACTGTGCAGTTTAAAAACGACTAAAAGGTAAGGTTTCTGTTATGCATATTTTGCTTCCCCAGTGGCTCAGAGATAAGGAATTCACCTGCAGTGCAGGAGCCACAGGAGACGCGGGTTAAAACCCTTTGTTGCGAAGATCCCGTGGAGGAGGAAATGGCAACCCACTCCAGATTTCTGTTATGTATATTTTACCACACACAAAAGTTTCTCCTTCATTTTCCTAACACCCCCAGTCAAAGTTTTAGAAAAGTCAAACTTACTTTTAAGTCATTTTGTGCTTTCGTCTCTGTGATATTGTGATTTACAAAATAAGAAACATATATTTGGTCTTCATTCTCATTTCTGGTACATAGCTCCTAAAACTGCTGAAATTTCCTGATAAAAGCAACACAGGTTTTATACTTATTACAAGCCCCTTTCGATCACTCTTGAATTTCTGTTAGTGAGGAGAATTTATGTTAATAAGAATGCGGGCTGGTTGTCAGGGGAACCACTTGTAGGTGAGAGAGCTGGAACTTATCCCCACTCCCTGACCTCAGGGGAGAGTTGCTGGGCTGGAGATTAAGCTCAGTCACAAACAGCTGATGATTTAATCAGTCATGCTTGCATAATGAAGCTTCCATAAAAACCTGAAAAAGGACGGGATTCTGAGAGCTTCCAGTTAGTAAACGCATGCCTGTACTGGGAGAGTGGGATGCCCAGTGAGGACTTGGAAGCTCTGAGCCCCATTCCACACACCGTGCCCTTAGCATCTCTTCCCTCTGGCTGTTCCTGGGCTACACGACTGATAAATAGGTAATTTAGTAAGTAAACTGATTTCCTGAACGCTATGAGCCACTCTAGCAAATTAATTGAACTGAGGAGGGTGCTGTGGGCGCCTTCAATCCACAGTGGGTCAGAGACATAGGTAACAACCTGGACTTGAGACTAGTTTTATTTAAAACAAGTGGGTATGGATGAGAGACCCTTGTAATACTGAGGCCCTTAACCTGCTGGATTGGTGGCATCTTTCATGTAGATAATATCAGAATCGAGTTAAATTGTAGGAATCCAGTCAGTGGCCACTGAGAATCTGATGACTGCTTGACAGTGTTGGAAAACACACACTGAAACTACAGTATGAAAATGGTCACGATTGGTTTTTGAAGGTGTTTATTTTTTTTCTTATGAAATAGCTTGCACTCCCATCTTTTCCTTCCCAACCTAACCCTGCACTTCAGATAAGGTTCTGCAACCATCTGTCCAATGTCCTCCTTGGCACGATTCCTTCAATCAAAAATGTCTTATATGAGGAAGCTAAACTAAGCTTCTGAAAACACCGTTTTCATGTTCCCCCTCAAAAATATTTAGTGACTCCCTGGGGCCTCTGGCATCAATTTTAACTTCCCTACTTAACTTTAATACAAGCCCAGGACTGGGACTTCCCTGATGGTCCAGTGGTTAAGATTCCACCTTGCAAGGCAAGTGGGGCACAGATTTGATCCCTGGTTGGGGAGCTAAGACCCCACATGCCTCACAGCCAAAAAGCCAAAGCATAAAACAGAAGCAATACTGTAACAAGTTCAATAAAGACTTTTTAAAGGCCCTTTGTCACATCTGCTCCAGCCTGCAGTTATCTTTCTATTCTCAGAGCTCCTACTATGCAGCTTCAAAGAAACCTGGATTAGAGATGCTTACTGCAAGTACTCTACCTGTATTGTGCGTGATTTCAACCAGCCTGAGGCCAGGGACAAGTTCTGCTCAATCTCTCAACCCTTGATGCCAGTGCCATAAAAAGAGGATATTAAGTAATATGGGGTAAGTTGTCAGCTTAGTAGTGACTTAAGAGAATACCACTGTATCAGTTCAATCATCCTACTAGAACAAAGTCTAGCAAATCATGACATCTTCCTAAAATAGTCTTTATCCCCCATCCTGGGTAGATGATAATGTTTATCTATTTTACAAATGAAAACACTAAAAGACAGCCAGGAAAGAAGTCAGTTGCCCAAGGTCACACAAGTGGTAAGAGGAAAAGAGCATTCAAAATAAAACGTCCAACTCTAAACCTAGTGCCATTGCCACTTATGCCCAGCTTTTAAATGGCATCTCTTCTCCAGGTTCTAGGAACTACCCATTCATTGTTCCTGATGGCCTATGAGAACTGCATCCACAACACAGCAGTGCAAACCCTCTACAGATGTCATGGGTTTGCCCCTCTATGGCCCACCAGCACTGACATCAAAATGCATATTTTTCAGCCCGGAGACACACGCCATCATCTCAGAAGTGGACTGTCAGGCACCAACGGTCACCTAGTGTTTCCCTTCCCATCCGTGTTGCATGGGAAGGATGTTTTCAGAAGTGGGCTGAAATAAGGTTTCAGAAGATAAACCCTATTTGCTTTTTTCCCACCTTGCAGGATCAAGGGCATGGATAGGAGTGAGGGGAGTCATGGCAGAGGATGGCACTCAGGGAATATTAACTTTTAAGAAGCAGGAAGAAAAGGGAGATTCTATGGGGAAAAAGCAGATCAAGTGTTCAGGGAACCCTCAGAGATACCTGTTATGGCCAAGGAAGAGGAGTACTCCAAGAGGCTGACCACTGAAGAGAGATCACATGAGATGAAGAAAGAGCATTTGGAAGTTGGGAAGTCATGGGTAACCTTTGCTGGAACAATTTCACAGGAAGCAGAAGTCAGATTACAGTTTGATACACCATCAGAAACTGCGAAAGCGCCGTGCTGTAGGTGGATTTTCAAGACATTTGCTGAATAAGGGGAAAAGAGGAGATGACTGAGGAGAAAGGATTTGGGCGGCCCTGAGGGCTGGGGTAATGTTAAGAGTCAGAGGTTTGTCCCAAGTCCTTCAGGCAGCTTATGAGATTATCTCCAGCAGCTCTTAATGGGCCAGTGCCAGGCTCCGCAAAAAGGCCTTGTGAGTGGATTCAGGCTGGAGACTGCACAGCTGGAACAGTGAAAGAACAAAAGGGGTTGGAGTGGAGGTGGGGAAAACTGAGGACGCTGGAGAGTGTGGCTGAAATAACCTCCAGGTGACCAGGCTGAGGTGTGGGAAACTGAGGGTCTGGGAGAAGCGAGCGTCAGGAGCAAGAGGTGGCAAGCACATCTTCCTCGGGAGGACGGGCTAGAAGAGGTGCTGACACAGACAGCTGTGGGCAGGGAGGGGACGCTCAGAGGGCAAGCGCTTGGGAGTCCAGGCGTGGGAGCAAAGTCGCTTAGTGGAGTGGATGGAGTAGCTGTCGATGCCAAGAGGACAGACAGAGGAGCTGCATGGCGGATGGACAGGTCAGGAAAGAGGTTGCTGCGTTCACAGAGAGGAAGGGCGTGTTTGACAGCTCCAAGTGCTCAAGTCCTCGGTGAGCAAGATGCTTCCAGGGGCTTGTAACAGGGGTGTGTGTGTGTGTGTGTGTGTGTGTGTGTGTGTGTTGCCAGATTCTCCTCCACGGAGAGTGGGCTCATCCTTAAAAGCAGGGCAGGTTTCAAAGGAGTCCTGGAGGCCAGTGAGCTACAAGTATGCGTGGAAAACCAGGGGAGTGTGGGAAAAGGCCATGTCCCAGAGACAGTCCTGAGTGTCTGGGAAAGCACCTGAGGAGTGGGCTCAGATGGTCTGATGGCGGGGAGTTTCTTGACAGCAGAGTCGGGACTCCAGACAGAGGGCTTGGTGGAAGGGTGCGTGGAGGCGCCTGGCAGGAGGAAGGGGAGCTGCGCTGATGTGAATGAGAAGACAGAGAATACAGAGGGCAGAGGAGTGGAGTCCCATCTCATGCTGGCCCCTCATAAAGGGAAGGCAATCTGGTCTGCTCTGAGGCACAGCAACCATCTCACAGAGGTGAGAGCAGCCCGCAGTCCCCACGTGGGTTATCTTGGCCCTCCTTGCCTTCAGCTGCCCTGCGAGCAGAGGTCCGGTCATCTGATGGTGGTCACAGCCACAGGTAAAGGCAGCAAGTGCCACGGAGAAGGATGAGGGTGAGGGCCAACACGGCCTTGGCGATGGAACATACGGAGAAAGACAGAGAAAACAAAGGGACTTCAGGAAACGTAGTTTAGGACTTTGGTGGGAGACTATTCTTCTGAAGGCTTAAAAAGGCATAAATGCCTTTCTAATCCTAAAAAGCAGCTGTAAAGGAAAGCACAGGCCTGTCTCAACAAGCTCCTTCCTAGCTGGGCCCTTTCTGGGTATTCAAGTCCTCTGTCAAGCTCAGAGATCTCACCTTCCCAAGAATCATGAAGACCTAGTTCTAATTCACTGGGCTCAGCCTGCAGCTGCAGCCGAGGTAGCAATCATAGCAATGGGAAGGCAGGATTGACCTGTGCCCCTCAGGCTGCAAAATGCCGCTCTCTGCTCTCCCGCAGGGACCAGAGGGCTGCTAAACCGCTCCCTGCCAGTATGTTGGACTTGCCCCCTCTGCCTTTCCAAACAGGATGGAAAAACTGCTTACGTTGTATGATATTTTAACCGGAGGGCACTTGGAAAATCAGAAAGTGAGGGTAGCCTGCACAGGAGTCTCAAGGCCAACCGTGGATTTATGGAGACGTCAAGCAGAGGGCGGCCCGTATCCGAGCCGTGGAGGTAAGGCAAATTATTGCTCGGCCGGTTTCCCATTTCTCTCTTTATTTTTATCTTCGGGATCAGGCGTGTTGGAGAGAAAAGAGGAGGCCTGGTAACAACAGCTTCCCCGTCATTCTTGGTTACTTACATCTGTGGTCAATTTTCCACACTTTATTCCATAAAAGGTAAACGAGGCACGGTACTTGCAAGAGGATAATCTAAACAATATGAACCATGTTACTGTTAAAGACCATCTGGCTGATCACGCTCAGCCCCAGACTTTTAACTCCTTGAGGTAAGAAAGATGCCAAACCCGGAGAGGCCAGGCCCTCCTTGGGTCTTTTCCTCCAGAATCTTTCCCTCCCTCTTCAAGTCAATTAAAACAAGGACCTCTAAGGTCTCTGCCAGCCCTAATATTCTAGGCTGGCTGCTGGTGAAATTCGGCGAGCTTTGTGAATAAGCAACTTGCAAAATGCTTCTACCAAATGCCTCTTCTCTTCTTTCTCTTTAAAAGGAAACATTAAAAGCTGGGGAGGGGGGGGGCGGAAAGGCAAAGCAAAGCAAAAAAAAAAAAAAAAAAAAGCCAATAACAACCCAAACTGAAATATTCTTGAGTGCTAGGTTTGTTTCCTTCATATCCGATTCTCCTACTTCCAGCCAAGGGATGATTTACATAATTTTAATTTGAAAAAGCAACTGACACTTGTGAAGACACAGCGAGTCGTGCTTTGCTTTTATTTGGGCTTACACATTTTCTGGCCATCTGTTAGTCAAGAAAGTTGCAAACTCCAATAAGAGATGGGAAAATTGGAAATCAGATGGTGTTTTTCATCCTTTGGGTGGGGAGCTGATGATAAGGGATTCCTGGAAAGCTTCTAGGGGGTAAGGTCATCACAAAAATGAGACTCGGCCTTCCCTGTAAGGGGCAGTGTTTCCACCTGCAGGAGGAATTCCACATCTGACCTTGAAGTTCAAGTGCATTTTATTCTTGCAGTCCGTCATTAAGAACTCTAGCTACGCGCCTCCCTCCCTCTGGCAACCTCTAAGGGTATTCAAACCATTAAAATAATTCAGCTTAATACACCTTTTAATATTATAACCCATGTGATATTGCAGTATTCCATCAGGAAAGCATCTTTCAGTATAACGGCCACGATAGAACCTTCATTTTTAGCCCAGATCTCCTTTGTGTGTAACCACAGATTAGATCTAAGTAGTCAGTTTTCTGGAAAAAGGTTTTCTGAGGTCAAGGCAGAAAACAAGCTCAAATACTATGGCTCTGCCAGGCTTCAACAATAATGTCTAAAACCAACAGTGCTAGAGCTACTCCTAATTCTCCCTTTTAAAAGCATTCTGGAAAATCTCGATGACATAAACAGAAAAAGAAGACATCAAAGCCCAAGGGAAGGCCACTTGGCATCACACAGTCATGACAGAATGTGGCTCTTAGTTTGTCAAAGCACTTTAAATTCCACAGCATGGAGCAGTGGCTTTGCTGCTGTGGTTTAGTTTTGTTGACCTGCATCCTTCTTCTACCCCCATCCACCTTGCGAGCTGCCTCTGCTGAATAAAAAGACAGAATACTGAGTTGAAGAGTTAATGATCACCAGGGAGCCCCTGGGAAATGAAGCTTCACATCTCATGATCATAAATCTCTTTCGAGGCAAGTTTGAACCAGGACTCAATTCTGCTACAGCTCCCAAAGCTCAGCATTCATCTTCAATTAGATAAAGTGACTTTCACATCTATTTATACTCTCTTCATTTCCCAACACATTTATCTCATGAAATGACAACTGGAAAACACTCCTGTCCTAAACACGCATGTTATTTTTAAACAGAGTTACTGAACCAGGCTGAATAATGTAATTAACAGGCCTTTCACTGGAACTCACTTTTAATATATGTTCTTAAACATCTGTGAGCAATGTTTTTCAAGCAACAGACAAGAAAGAAAATGAAGAGGAAAAAACCCCGACTTAATCATTCCTCAATTGTAATAGTAATTTCACAATTCAAAGCACAGTAGGAGCTATTTGGGCTTCCCTGGAGGCTCAGTGATAAAGAGTCCACCCGCCAAATGCAGGAGACGTGGGTTCGACCCCTGGGCTGGGAAGATCCACTGGAGAAGGAAATGGCAACCTACTTCAGTATTCTTGCCTGGAAAATCCAAAGGACAGAGGAACCTGGTGGGCTACAGTCCGTGGGGTCACAAAAGAGTCAGACATGACTTAGCAACTAAACAACAACAGGAAAAATTTCACGTTACTTGAAGAAACAGTTTTACTCTATGATTGGACATCAATCACATTACAGCTCCTTTCCCTTTGGAGAAGTAGATTCCATCTCTTGGTTTTGGTCAAATGGACAGGAGATGCCAGTGTTACCTAGGACCCTTATCTCTATGAAGATCAGAGCTGTAGTCAAAACAGGGAAAGTTGGGAACTTCCAAAAACTACTGGGTTTGGACTAGTGCTCACACACTAGTTTGCACTCACAGCAGAAGACAAGGCAAAAGTCTCCAAGGGCAAGTGAGGTGCTGTGACTAAGTGTTGATGGCACAAGGAAAATAATAACAGGCAGGAAAGTTGATGGAAATTGACATGAGGATCCAGGTGGCGTCAGCCTCAGGGTCATCTGGACATAAGCTAAGGCCCAGCTAGTCGGGCAGAAGGTTTGCATGTAGAAGGTTTAATAGTAGATGGTAAGGCTCAAGCATGGATGGGGGTGGGGATGGAGGTGGGGGTGGGGCTGTTGGACAGGTGAGAGCTCATTGGGTGTTAAAGGAAATAGGATGTGGGGATAAAGGAGTAAAGTTACCTGGGAACCCACCAAGGATGGGAAAGGCGGGGTAGACACATCAGAGAAGGGGCTTGGATTCTGAAAACCCCTTTCTGATTCTAAGTTGCTGAGAGTTATTCTCTATCAAAACCAAGAGGGGTTGCACAGCCACAAGGCCTGAGCCTTTTGGCTTCGATCCAGAGGTGGATGCTGAGCACACAGGGTATTCTGCGGCTCAGACCTTGTGATTAAGAGGATGCAGGCCACGGTGATGGTGAATGGGCAAGATCCGGGCACCGTCCACGCAGCGTGGGAGCAGGTGTGGGGGTACCTGCTGGGGTCAGATTGTGGGAGGGTCTGGCACAGCCTGGGAGGGGCAAGCTTGCCCATGCAGGGCGGGAGGTACTGGTGGAAATGGGGGATCTGCTATTCACCAGCCAACACAAAAATGAAGTGCTATGTGTCAGCAGGCAGGTTACTCCAGCCTCCCACTTGTGGTTTTCTTTCCCATCTGTGTGAAGGGAATATTGCTTAAGAAAGGAAAATATAGCTGAGGGTGGAGCCGGCAGAGCTTGTTTTGGTCAAATTTTTCAATAGAAATATGCCTTCCTGATAAAAATATGTGTTTTTTATATTAGGAATCACGTCTCTTTGTTCTTGTGATAGGGAAAAAAAAAAAAAAAAAAGGTTGAGAACCTAACCCGTCAGGCAGGTTTGGGTCTCTTTCAGGAGGTCGGGCGGGAGGGGGCTGTGAAGAACACCGCAGGCAACTGGGGCTCCGCGATGACCATCCTCTGAGACCCTTCTTTCTCATGTTTAAAGAAAGAGACATGGAAGTAAGTGTGAACTGTAGAGTTGCTAGGAATTGCACTAAATGTCAGGATCAGGGTGAGTAATGGACCTGGGAAGATCCATGTCAAACTCCCCAGAGAATGCCCGGTATCAGATTCTGGAAAGAAATGAGCATCTATGTGAGTTTTCCTGCTGGGGGGGACATGAGCAACTACACCCTGTATGTCTGGGAGTGGGGAGGGGGAGAAGGTATACAGAGTTCCTCCCCAGATAGACCTCCCCCCTCATTAGGAGTGGGGGCCATTGGGGTGTGAGAGCCTGCTCTGACCAGCTCTCTGGTATTACGTTTTTTAGGAATTCATGGGGCTGGTTGTTAAAAACAGCCATTATTAAAACTGAAATCATACACTTATAATTAATGATACTGAAAAACAAGGGTAATAAATACTCAACATTCATCACTTGTTTTGTTATCTATGCTCTTGGGATTATTTGCATTCATGGGATCTATATGGTAGAAATGCTGTATAATGATGTTCTGTATACCATTTCTCTTCCCAAGTCCACATTCAAAGATACCACAAAATTGGCCACGATGGGGTAGTATTTATACACTGTTGTTGTTGTTGTTGAAGTCTTCACTAAGTCATGTCTGGCTCTCTGGCGACCCCATTGACTGTAGCCCATCAGGCTCCTCTGTCCATGGGATTCTCCAGGCAAGAATACTGGAGTGGGTTGCCATTTCCTTCTCCAGGGGATCTTCCCAACCTAAATCTCCTGCATTGGCAGAGATCAAACCCTCATCTCCTGCATTGGCAGGTGGATTCTTTACTACTGAGCCACCAAGGAAGCATGCTACAAGTATGTAAATAGAAAATACTGCAGGTCAGAGCTTGGTTTCTTGTTCCGTTGATTATTTACAGTTAAGAAAGTAATGGAAGAAATGTCAATAATGCAGATGGGAGTCATGTCTGTAGTCATTACATTGTGAATGGTATAAAAAAAGGAAAATACTCTCCCAGTATTTGAAAACGATTATTTGATTCGGCAAAGAAGGTGTTGAGGTTGGTGGTGAATGAGTAAGCTCTGACAAATGTAATGCTGAAGCTGAAAGAAGTTTCAGTTTAGTGAACATAACAAAGATCATCCCTGACTTGTGATGAAGTTACATTCCGATAAATTCATCGTTGGGGCTTCCCAAGTGGTGCTAGCGGTCAAGAACCTGCCTGACAATGCAGGAGATACAAGAGACGTGGGTTTGATCCCTGACGCGGGAAGACCCCCTGGAGTAGGAAATGGCATCCCACTCCACTATTCTTGCCTGGAAAATTCCATGGACAGAAAAGCCTGGTGGGCTATAGTCCATGGGGATGCAAAGAGTCAGACATGACTGAGTGACAAAGCACACAAACCCATCATTAAGTCTGAAAAAGAAAGTGAAAAGGTTAGTCACTCAGTTGTATCTGACTCTTTGTGACCCCATGGTCTGTAGCCTGCCAGGCTCCTCTGTCCATGGAACTTTCCAGGCAAGAATACTGGAGTGGGTTGCCATTGCCTTCTCCAGGAGGTCTTCCTGAACCAGTAATCAAATCTGAGTCTCTGCAGTGTAGGCAGATTCTTTACCATCTGAGCCACCAGGGGAAATAGCAAAAGTTGAAAATGCATTCAATACATCTAACCTGTCAAACATCACAGCTTGGCTGAGCCTACCTTAAACATGCTCAAAACACTTACATAAACCTACAGTTGGGCATACTCATCTAACACAGAGCCTATTTTATAACAAAGTGTGGGATGTTTCATGTAACTGATTGAACGCTATACTGAAAATGAAAAAGAGACTGGTTATATGAGTACAGAATGGTTCAAAGAGTATGGGCTGTTCATCCATGGATGCCTGACCGCGAGCTGTGGCTGCCGCCACTGCCCAGCATCATGAGACAGTATCAAACCGGTAGCTCATCACCAGCCTAGAAAAAGACCAAAATTTAAAAGTTGAAGTACTCTTTCTACTGAATGCATATAGCATTCACACCATCGTTAAGCTGAAAAATCATAGGTTGAACTATTGCACAAGGGTAAAAAAGTAGATAAGCAAATCACGTATCAAATTCCGTGACAGCATATGCATTGGGAAAGAGTGGGTAGATTGGGATGAAATTCCATTAGTCAAACCATGGCTGAACCGCAATCACAGGCTAGCTATGGATAACACAACACAAAAATAGCAAAAAAAATTCAGTGAGAATGAACTGGAGTGTGAAATTTACAAGAAAGAGTATTAGACATTGTATTATTACTTGTGAATTGTGTGCTCTAGATCCTTCCTATCAGTAAGACTTAAAGAA
Source organism: Madoqua kirkii (assembly GCA_006408675.1). NCBI lineage: Eukaryota > Metazoa > Chordata > Mammalia > Artiodactyla > Bovidae > Madoqua > Madoqua kirkii. The sequence continues at coordinate 7,921 of SJYC01098783.1, read as the reverse complement.
TCTGCCTGCAATGCAGAAGACCTGGGTTTGATTCCTGCATCAAGAAGATACCCTGGAGGAGGGAATGGCTATTCACACCAGTATTCTTGCCTGGAGAACTTCATGGACAGAGGAGCCTGATGGACTATAGTTCATGGGGTGGCAAAGAGTAGGACACGACTGAGCAACTAACACACTTACACACGCATTCAGACATACACTTTTTTCCCAGAGAGCTGATTGTTAAATATTTATCACTGCACTTCTTTTAAAACTCTGAACCTGATTAGATTCGGAGTAATACATATCACCCACTCCCTACCAACTGACAGAATTTGCTCCTCCAAATTCCTGAAGCTCCTTCTGTTTCTATTCACTTGGCACTTAGCAAATGCAACCCCTATATTGACTTCTCAATTTAAAACGTAAATTTATGCCCCATCTTGTTTTAGGACAAAGGTCAGTCAGAAGCATTCTCCATGCCTTTTAAAGGTGCCAGCATGGAGCTAGGTGCTCAAAAATGTCTCCATTCAGTTGGTCGATAGTTTGACGTAAGGTTCATGGAGTCTGATCTCTGCATTAGACATGTGCCAACCCAGGAGTTTCAAGATATAAGAACAACCCGTCTGTCCTCAAGGATCTCATAGCTTTGTAATGATGACGATGCTGGTGATGTGATGACTGTCAGGGTTTGCTAAGTACCAAATATGTGCCAGAAGCTATGCCAAAGATTTTGAATACAACATCTAGACACACCAGTGTCTGTGAACTTGTGGCAGACCATCCAGAGAAGATACCTAAAGGTTATGGTACCTTGGCCATCTCAGGAGCCCACTCTGTCCTGGCTTAGTAATGTCTAATGCATATATGAGTGTGCAAATGAATGACTGAATGGCTTAGTGTTAGCATCTAGTTATCCATCCTTTCTGCTGCTTCTCTTCTTCTCTCAGTTTACCTAACTTCCCTCCCTTCCTTCCTTTCGTGTCTAACGCACAGGGCTTGAGACTCTTTTATTGCCCTTCTCTGCTCATCTTCCGCCCGCTGTTCTGCAAGTTTCCTAATTCCTCTCATAGAAAGCAACTGGAACCATGGGAGAGGGCTGCAGGCTCTCTAGGGAGGGCCCCATAGGCTGGTAGCAAGCCCAATCCCAGGTGTGACGACTTCTCCCAGGAGGAGGGAGTCTTGGAGCAGACTCAGGTGAATGAGAGAGTCTGTAAATCTCTCACTTACCTGAAATGGGCCTCAGCAGTCACTCCCGGGGTCTCCTCCCCCTTCTCTTGCCCTCTCACTACAGGAGTTTCTGGGCACACACCTAGCAGACACAGTCCTGCTCCCTGGAAACCGAAAACAGGTTTCCTCACATCTCAGCTGGAAAGCCTGATGGTAATTTACTTCTCATCTTTGTGCGTTCACCTTTTCTCAAGAGAATAAGTAGCTCAGCAGCTATATTTGACCTTTGTACCTGAACACATAACCTAAATTCAACCACAGATGCTTCCTTCTAATCTGTTCATTGCACTTGATAATCCATATGATAAACGTATAAAACTTGCTTTTTAAAGCGTTTCTAAAGCAGATGAAACCCATCTCTGCTCCCTTCAACAGAAAAGGTTGAATATAATGTAACCTTTGCTTGCACAAAGGCAAGGCCATCTCTACTGCTGGTAATTGTTGATTTGGGCTAAAATAACCATGTGTACACATTGATGGTTTGATTTTTCTATTTTAGGAAGGGATTTAAACAAGATAATGCCGACTGGTCAGACTTCAACAGACAGGGAAAGAAAAGGGGGGGAAAAAGGAAAAAGAACGGGCCCCACGAAGGGCAATATATCTCCTCTCACATCTCGTAACAATAAATTGTTGACTAATTTCATTATCTCACTCAACTTATCTGCTTCAGCTTGGTTAGCTAATTTAGCTAGGAGTTATAAATAATATTCCATACAAATGACTCACTTAATAATAATTATCATTTTTCACTTTTCTTTTTTTCTACTTATCAATTTTTAGTTTGATTCGTACTTCATTTCTGATCCTAATTTTATTTTCTTGCTATGCTTTTGCTGGTTACTTTTCCCCCTAAATTCTAAATTCTTTAAAATAAGAATTCAAAGATTTTTTTAAAAAGAGTCTAAGTAAAGCGTATTTATTCCCTTATATCATATTTCTTTTTCTAACCTTTTGCCCTGACCCCCAAATACCAGTTTCTTCTCAGTTACACAGCAGCCCCTGGTCCAAGCTTTGACCTCTCAGCTGGACCACTGAAAGAGTCTCCTGATTTACCTGCCTGCTCCTTTATTGCCTAGCTCCATCAGCCACACAGTGGTCAAGTGACTGTGGCAAGGCTCTGACCCAGTGGTCAGAGCTTAGGCTCAGGCTCTGGAGGCTCAAGGCAACCTGTTTATATATAGACTCTTTCACCAATATTCTGCGTGACCCCAGGCTAACTGCTTAACATCTCTAGGCCTTGGTTTCCTCAACTGGAAAATGGGCATAATTAAGTACCCATGTAATATGGATGTTCTCAGTATTAAATAAGATTATACACGGTAATATTACTTGGACAGTACTAGGCACATACATTGGCTTGAAAAAAAATCTCTAAAATGTATGTCAAATAGCTTAAAATCCAAGTACTTTTCAATCTGAATCTGCCTCAATCATGGGAAATTTCCCCTTTATTCATCAAGCTCCAGTCATATACTGGCCTTTTTTTTTTTAATTGGAAATAGTTGGCTCTTTTAAATTGGCTATTGATGGTATAATAAAATAAAATTTTAAGTGGCACCTAATTTAAACATTTTAAATAGTTCATTGAAGGATAATCTACAACATAATATGTTCAGCCAAAAGTCAAAATAACACCTTTTTTTTCCCCCCCAAGAAAGAAGAAATAAAGGCATGATCAAAATTACGACCAACAGTTTGGGTTCATCTGGACACTTATCAATGACTTTGTAGGCATATTGGCAGGCATGATGTTCAAATATCAGTCAGGTCCACTTGACTTTTGAAATAATGGTAAGATTTTTAAAAAGAAGCTATATATTTCAGAATGAGTGTCTAAAATTAAAGAAAAATATCCACCAAATATCACAACAGATCTTTAATGAATAAGTTTTTCTAATATTACAATTGTTGTTTTAGGGAACACTTTTTTCTCTGAACATTTAATTAAATGTTCAGTGACACAATGGCTTTTGATGGTTTCACACTTCATGGCCTTTGCACAAGCTATTCCCTCTGCCTGGTTTCTTTACTTGATTATACTGGGCTAGGACCCATCCTTTAGCACTCAGCTTAAATGTCACTTCCTAAACTGACTGAGGCCTTAAACAACCACCCAGGCTAACTTTAATTGTCAATATCTTTCCCTTGCCCTTATAGCACTTAATACAATTTGGAATTATGTGTTTGAAGGCTAAGCACCAAAGAACTGAAGCTTTCAAATTGTGGCGCTGGAGAAGACATTTGAGATTCCTGTGGACTGTAAGAAGATCAAATCAGTCAATCCTAAAGGAAATCAACCCTGAATATTCATTGGAAGGTCTACTGCTGAAGCTGCAATACTTCAGCCACCTGATGCAAAGAGCCAACTCAGGAAAAGACCCTGATGTTGGGAAAGATTGAAGGCAAAAGGAGAAGGGTGGTGGCAGAGGATGAGATGGTCGGTCAGATAGCTCAGTGGACATGAATTTGAGCAAACTCCGGGAATTAGTGGAGGACAGAGAGCCTGGCATGCGTAGTTCATGAGGTCACCAAGAGCTGGATGTGACTTAGTGTGTGAACAACAACAACTGGAACCAACAACTTATTGGTTTACTGGTTTAATACCAGTCTCCCCTACTTGGGTGTGAACACCATGAAGCCAGGGACTATACTGATTTTGTTCAACCCTGTATCTCCCACACCCAGCACATGCTAGGTACTCAAGAGCCATCTATTAGTGAAGGGGAAATAGCAGTTGAATTAACAAACTTGGAAGATGAGTCTGGTCCTTTATGGAATCTCCTTTGCCTTTGTCTCTTCCCTAGGTTACATAAAACCTGCCCTTGGCCACAGATCTTTTTGGCTTTGCTTGGTAATGAAATGAGAATCCTTCATTTATCAAAATCCTTATTCAATAAGTATCTCTTAACTTCATCCACATACTCAGCTTTATGTACTGGACTCTCTTTGCTAAAGAAAACCTGAAATCTCCCTCCACTCCCACCCCTACAGGGATATTAGACATACATAATGACACAGAAGATAATTAGATAATATGACAAGGCTGTGAATAGTTATTTGCCAAAAAGAATGACGTGAGCAAGGAATACATTAAGATGAGAGCGGAGAGAAATCACTCAGAGAAAATCCCAGACAGAAACTTTGGGTGGATCCTCAGGGTGAATGAAAGGTGAAGAGGAAAGGGGTATTCTCTGCATGAGCAACTCGGAGATGGGCAGAGGTAATGAGGTCAAGGGATGGAGGTGGGGAGAGGAGGAGACTGACCTGGGGACTCAAGCTGGGGAGTCCAGCTGGAGGGGTTGAGGGGAAGGGGGAAGCCTGGAGGAATCCAGTGAAGAGGGAGCGTGAAAATCCTCCTTCTTTTGGATGCCCAGTGTCACATCCATCTTGCCAGCCAGCATTCTGCCTGGTGTCCTACCAGAAGCTTACATTCAGTGGCGTTTGACAAGCTAATTATGAACGTGAAAGTGGCTCAGTTGTGTCTGACTCTTTGCGACCCCATGGACTATAGAGTCCATGGAATTCTCCAGGCCACAATACTGGCGTGGTAGGCCTTTCTTTTCTCCAGGGGATCTTCCCAACCTAGGGACCAAACCCAGGTCTCCTGGATTGCAGGCAGATTCTTTACCAGCTGAGCCACAAGGGAAGCCCAAGAATACTGGGGTGAGTAGCCTATCCCTTCTCCAGCAGATCTTCCCAACCTAGGAATTGAACCAGAGTCTCTTGCATTGCAGGTGGATTCTTTACCAACTGAGCTATCAGGGAAGCCCAATTATATTGGATTAAAAACTAATTATATTGGATAAAAAATTTATAAACATGAAGAGACTCATATCAGAGAAACTGTTGGGGAAAATTTTTGCTCCATCCACATCTTGCCTGGCAAGTCCCATGGATGGAGAAGCCTAGCAGGCTGCAGTCCATGGGGTCGCTAGGAGTTGGACACGACTGAGCGACTTTACTTTCACTTTTCACTTTCATGCATTGGAGAAGGAAATGGCAACCCACTCCTGGCAATTCCAGGGACGGGGAGCCTGGTGGGCTGCTGTCTATGGGGTCGCACAGAGTTGGACACGACTGAAGCGACTTACAGCAGCAGCAGCACACATTTCTAAAAGAAGCCCCTAATGAATTCTCAGGAGAACATCCCTAAATTTTCACATACCAGTTACATAAACTGTTTCAAAATATCAGTTCAGTTGCTCAGTTGTGTCTGACTCTTCCTGACCCCATGGACTGCAGCATGCCAGGCTTCCCTTGTCCATCACCAGGACAGCTTGCTTAAACTCATGTCCATCGAGTTGGTGATGCCATGTGACCATTATACACCATAAAGTCATGTTAGGAAGCCAGTAATGTCGTGACTGAACATCTAATGAGGACAATACTGTGGGGGGGCGGGGGGGGGTGGAGGTGTCTTGAAATTATAAGACTATCTTACTGAAGAATATAGTTTAGTAAATCACAAATAATATCCTATAGACAGGGGAAATTTTCAAAAATGAATAATATGAGCTATTCAAGAAAGACAGAACTGCACTACGGGGGAAAATTTATTAGAATTGTTCAACACTTTGATAAGAAAAATCTATTTTTAAATCTAAGAATTATTTTGGTGGATTCTGAGAGGGCCATCATTGATGTTCAACATTAACTCTTTATAAGAAACCTTTGATTTAGGAAGAGGGGATATTTTCCGTCAGATAAAAATGATTATAGGTTAAAAGCTGAATATCTATCATTTTAGTGTGGAGAACCTCGATTAGAGCTGTCCATTTTCTGTAATGACGGAAATATTCCTGCACTATCCGGTGTAGTAGCAACTAGTCACATGCAGCATGTCGTACACATAAATGTGGCTAATGTGACTGAGAAACCAAATTTTTCAGTTTACTTAACTTTTAGTTTATTTGAATTGAAATACAGCCATCAGTGACTAGCAGCTAACCATAATGGATCATGCAGTACCACGGGCTTTACTTTGCAAACATAGTCAGAGGTCTAAGATTCTCTTCTCAGTATTTCTATTAGAAGTCATAGTAGAAAAGATTATAAGACAAGATGAATAGGAAATATAGAATAAATACAGGAAAGGCAGAAATTAAAAAAAAAGCAAAACTCTTTTTTGCAGATAATAATGTCTGGGCCACCAGGGAAGCCCAATAGTGTAAACAGAGAATGCAAAAACAATGAAATACATACCAGTGATATAAAGCTAGAAAACGCAACAAAAAATGATATGATTCCCAATACTGAAAAAAAAAAAAAGACTTGAGAATCTAGATGAATCTAGATGAATAGCATATCATGGTGAAGTAGAAATTATTGATATCAAACTATAATGGGAATTAAAAATAAAGAAATACTTAAAGTTAGAGCCGCTACTCTTGATTTAGAGTAATATCACTAACATTAGTCTATAAAACAAAAAGATTAGCATAAGAACAATTAAATTCCTGCTAGAGTGCTCTGCTGCTGCTAAGTCGCTTCAGTCATGGCCGACTCTGTGCGACCCCAGAGACGGCAGCCCACCAGGCTCCCCCGTCCCTGGGATTCTTCAGGCAAGATCGCTGGAGTGGGTTGCCATTTCCTTCTCCAATGCATGAAAGTGAAAAGTGAAAGTGAAGTTGCTCAGTTGTGTCCAACTCCTAGTGACCCCATGGACTGCAGCCTACCAGGCTCCTCCGTCCATGGGATTTTCCAGGCAAGAGTACTGGAGTGGGATGCCATTGCCTTCTGCTCTAGTATGTGATAAATCACTAGCAAAATTTGTAAGTAAAACTAAATACACAATAACACCAAAGAAGATTGGAGGAGGATGTAATAATCAAATGTAAGGATATATTAGAAAGTAATCTTCACCAAAACTGAATTTTGTTGGATCAAAGCCAGGATAAAGATTCCAATAAAACAGTGATCCCAGGGGTGAATTTAAGCACCTATAAGTCCTTAAAATACAGCAAGCAAGCAAGCAAACAAAAACTAAGAATCACAATAAGTGGATGAGAGAATCACCATCTAATAAATGCTGGTGGAAGAATCTGATATCAATAAGAAGAAAAGTAGATTAAATCTTACCAAATATGAGAATATTTTCCAAATTGGTCAGTGAACTAATTAAACTCAGAGAGCACTTAATCACAAAGTATATTTACCCCAGTTATAGCAGAGAGATGACTTCATGACTACTGACTAAATAGTATTATTAATATAAGGCAGGAAGAAGGTAGACTCAAATATTTTTAAATCTATTTAAAGTCACCTTTAAAATTCTCAACAAAATATTAGCAAATCAAATCCAACAACACATAAAAAAGATCATACACCATGACCAAGTGAGATTCATCCCAAATTCACAAGGATGGTTCAACATATACAAATCAATCCATGTGACACACCACATCAACAAAAGACAAAACTATATGCACATCTCGATAGATGCAGGAAAAAAACACTTGACAAAATTCAACATCCATTCATGATAGAAACTCTTATCAAATTGGGCATAAAGGGAACATATTTTAACATATTAATAGTTATTTATGACAAACTCACATTCAGTGGTAAAAAGCTGAAAGCCTTCCCACTAAAATCTGGAACAAGAAAAGGATGCCCACTCTCATCTCTCTTTTTCAACATAGTTTTGGAAGTCCTAGCCACAGCAATCAGACAAGAAAAAGAAATAAATACAAGGTATCCAGAGGGAAGA